>JAFFZR010027677.1:0-21304 GCA_018397195.1 Lethrus apterus | reverse complement strand
TGAGAAAAATCGAGCTGAACATTATTATTACTATTATTATCATGGTATCTTGATTATTCAATACGCTACAAAGGTTTTAAGATAAAAACGAAAGGTACTTCAACAAGAAAATTACGTACCGTTCGTGGTCTGAATTATTTGTTATCTAGGATAGTATCAACATTAAATTTTCAGGTGGATTTTTCTCAGAATTTTTTCGTGCAACCTTATGATTTTTTTGCACGGTCATAAAGGGTAGAAAAATCACTATCGGATTCCACTAAAAAAAATGTATGTTATCATTTAAATTTTTTTGTGATAACTACAAAACAAATCAAAGTCGAAAGGTGAATCGCACGTATTAATGTGTATTTTTAAAATCTAAAATCGACCTGTTTCAGCGTTTTTTTTTTTTAAACGGGTCGAGTTCGCTTTTTTTTAAATATTCCATATTTTAATCCCAGCCTGTATATATACTTAAAAAATGATAAATACACATGCAGTAAATTCATACATGATATGTACAATTTGCTTCTCCGTTTCTTTCCGGAGAGTTTTGAAACATTGTGACAAATTATCTTCTCTCTGCGAACGCATTTTTCTTGTTGAAATCGCATGCAAGTCTTATTTTATCCACAAGTGATTTTAATAAGTGACTTTTCCACTGTTTCGAGTAGATGCACACAGGTTTGAAATTAAACACTTAGGATGGTGAAGATCTGACAATACTAACAATTATATAACTGTATATTTAACAGCTCATACATCAAACTGAAACTTAACTGTCTCCGAAATCAAGGTTTTTTTTTATGTAAATATAAGGAAAGGAATGTATAAACAATGAGTGCCAATATTTATTTATAGAATTAGCACTGTCAAAAACAAGCATGTCTGGTCAATAAAGTGCAATTCAATTTGATGAAATTACGTTTATTTTCGTCTCAAATTAATTACTGAAAAAAGATATTTTAAATTATTTACAATATTTTAAAATAATTACGTTAAAATCGATTTAATTGATTTAGCAATATGCTAAGTAATTCGGCAAAAATTATAAAATTATCAGCAATTTAATACAAAAAAATTGTCGAACAAAAAAAAACTTTAAAAAAATTAAGTGCCTACGCACCGACAGGTTACATAAAACAAATTTTATTTTTAATTTAGTTTTAATAATTTTCAATGATCTACATACATACATTTTGGTAGGAAACTTGAGTTAAATCGTACTATTCAATGTTGAAACCATAAAATGATGTCCCCACATTTCTAAACAGGTGTAAACTACTCATTGGTTGCTTAGCGAACAGCAACCTGGAACTCTACCGGTTTTTCAGTTACGAAGGAAATAGTTATGTATTTGTATATCTTTTTAATTGAGAAAATAAAGCAATTATCGTTAATCACCAAAATAATAAAATAAATACGAAAAGAAGCGATAGAAATTAATTGTATAAAATTTGCACCACATTTAACTTCACTTATCGGTGGAGTGTATTTATAAGCGGACATCCAATTAAAAAAATACGGTATTACACTTCCGGCTTTTGAACATTCCTAAGCGTTTTAAATTTGATGTACTATCTATATTCGTGAATCATAAAAAAAGTCCACTTAATTGAATTTTGAAAAATAAAATTGAATAATTAACTAAAAGTGCTATAGTTTGTCGACGCCCAATTTCCTAACAGAATTAAAAAAATGACCTGTATGATGATCATTTTTGTTGAACTAGAGTTGAAATTCCAAAATCTACAACGATGCATGTAAGCTTTTTAAACTATTCGTAAAATTCCCGTATTAGAAAAGTTCAAACCTAACAGATTTCGTAAATTCCATTGCCAGGTATGGAATATTCCGCGCATGTAACTTGGAAGTTGCGAAAAGGTAATCTAGTGCTTATCTTTTGTCTCGGCGAACAACTTTCGACACAATAAAATGAAAGTTGCACGTCTAAATTCCACAAAGATATACTCATGTAGAATATAATTATTAATATCTAAGTTGAAATATGCAGAAATCTATAAGAAAACTGGGCTGGGCATTGATTTCATCGCTCCTTGCAATATGAAATCGCGAGTACAGCAATCTACACGTAGCATAACGGCGGCCATTTTGTCTCCAAGCCGGCTTTGTCGTAGAATAAGCTAAATTTTACAAAAATTATGACAAATTCGCACGTCAATTGATTCTATACGAATATGTAAGCTATAAATACAATCTAATAAATAAATTTGTGAATGAAATATTGGATTCAAATAAAAAATCTAACTAAGGGTGACCAAGCCCTACTTATCTATTGTCCCCGGCGTATTTTTACTTCAAGATCCCACAATATAAACGACTCCAACTTTTTATACTCCCAAAATTGATTAAATCTGAGGGAAACGTTTCTAGTGAACAAGTGTACTCACTTCGAATCCTTCCGATTTCGCCCATACATTGCCGTCTAGTCCCGCAATACAAGCCTTTGTGACACAACGGGAAGCTAAAAGCTGCTTGTCTACGTAATCTTGCCAGCTCATATTGACTTAAAATGGCAAATTTAACACGGCACGCACAACGGGATACCACAAATTAACACCAGCTACAATACTAGCCCCACGGCAAACTGAAGCCACTCAAGCTGTTGTTGAGCAGACCTTCTCTACAGCGGAAGCGAGCAATTGACATGCGCTGAAGTCTGATACCAACTATAACATAACAAATTCCCCAAAAAAAAATTCATACAAAATTTAATTATTCGTTAAAATTGGGTTGTCTTTAAGAAGCGTCAATGTTTCTTTAATTTAACTTTTTATTTTAAATAGCAGTTTTACCATATTTATATTAAAAACAAATGGCATGAATCATTTGAATCACAAATATTCGTACACTAAGATATAGGAAACATACCTACATACCAAATTTCAAATCAAATCATTGAACATGTTTTACTATTATGTAAAATGAAAATTAGTCTATAATTTTCATTCACTATTTATAATTTTACTTGAGTTCAATCTTCCTTTCTGAGAAAACCGATTTTCTTTGCATGATTGGCTTCGACGATTTGATATGTTCATGTAAGAAGGTAAATCAGCCTGGTTTGTTGAGAGTTTGTTTGTTTGTATCACATTTTCTAGTCTAAGTAGTCAAATTGTAATTGTCGTGCAAGTTAAAAGTTAAAAGATGTAATTACGTCATGCTTTAATAACAAATTATTTTGACGTCATATTTATACTTAATACGGCGTTAAATTCTTCAGCATAATTTGTTGTATAAGCCTATGGACATAGCAAAACAGAACATTTAAGTGGACAGCAAGTCCAGAAATTTAATCATGTGAACTTATTATTAAGCAAGTGCTGACACCTATCGTTCGGTTACAGAATTAACAAAATTGACAGGTGGTTATTAGCTAAAGAACAGAAATTATATTCCTGGATAAAATTATAATACAAGGTTGCTCATTAGTGCAATAAATTAGATTTTAACCTTCTAGATTTTTTTTTTTTCGTAATTTCTTAACGAACGTTTGGTAATTAAGGGCTAACCCTTCTTTTAAAAATATTTACTACTTATACAGGGTCCCAAATATAAGATCTCAACACCAACTTTCACATTTTAAATGCAATTTTATACATTCCTTATATTTTTTAGATAGAGCTTCTAATTCTGAGCAAATGAACATTTCCGCCCACTTATTTGTTTCATGGTCAATTAAAATGTTTGATTTAATAATTTATAAATGAGTCCTCCAGTTTCAAAACCCCCTAAATCCATTTTTAATGTTATACGAGTTAGATAGCATAACAGGATCCTTATGAAATTCTCTACTGATTTGTAAACTATAATAATGTCAAACCCCACAAATTCCATTTAGAAATCACTGTTAAAATTTGCCTTAATTTCAAACTCCACCAAATCTGTTCGAAATAATTTTCAAACGCCACTAAATCCACATCAGCCAATCAGTACGTGAATAAACAAAGCTACAACTCCAACTTTGGGTAATATAAATCCGGATCTATTAGTATAATTTCATTTCGTTTTTGTTGTTTTTCAATAATAAAAAGTTTTCTTTTGTTTTTTTTTTTCATTGTTACGCTTTCCCTTTTTTCAAACCTACTTTGTTCGGAATCAAAACACACGCAATCCACAATATTGACTTACAAATTCCATTAAATTCAATAATTGGCTTCAAACCTCACTAAATCCACTTTTATTTTCAAAATTGTGACTTTCTTGTAAGTATATTGTTTGTCCGCTGTGTCATTTTAGGATCTAATACTGTATAGCAAATTGGGGGGAAAAAATCATTAACGTGTTACCGCTACAAGTTAGTTACACAGTTTTTCTTAATTTCTGAAAAAGTCACAAAAGTGGATTTAGGGGGTTTTGAAACCAGAGGATTCAAATGTAAAGCCTCATATAAATAATGGTGGACACCACTAGATATAACCATAGGCATTTTGTTCAGAGATGTGACATCAATGTGTACACACAATTGTTCATGTTGTATTTTAATTTTTAATCATTATATTAAATAAAATTAAAAATTCGTATAAATAGTAAATAATACCGAATATTATGTGCTATTTTATTTATTTATGTGTATTGTAACTTGCAACACATAAAAGTACGCCTATGATATTGTTCGGCTTACCTTGCTACTTTTCAAGCTTCGATCATCGATAACGCAGTTTTACTGAAATTATGCTGAAATTGAAAAAAAAATGTATCGCCCTATTTCACCATCTTCTAAATTCTAAAGCGACATCTACTTCATAAAAGCTGAACTGTACAGTGGTTTACTTACTAAAGGTACGAACGCACTGAGCGAAACTGCACTGCACTTCATAGATTGTCATAAAGGCAATATAAATAGTTTAAATTGATGCTAAATAGAATAATTTGTTTCTTTTTTTTTGCTCAATTTTGAGTAGTCAAATATTGTTAATATTTAGAATGTTTTGTAAGGCAACAACTTAGTTTTTCAAAATCAAATATACTTTATGACAATCTTGGATATTTATATTTATGCGTGATATTTTTATTGATGTCATATTTTAACTCATTTTTAATAAAGCGAGATTTATACGACTGCATGTTTCCTGAAAGCTAACAGTGTAGCCGACCACTTTAACAATAACACAACAAAAACTTCCATTTTTATTTACAGTAATTTTGTCTTTTCATTTGTAAGGTGTACACAAGCACAGGATATCAATTGAAAAGAAACAATTAGATTAAGATTCGTCATTTGAAGCGAGAGGGATAAAAATAATTTAATTTATTTCTCAAATTAACAAACAATTATTATAGAAACTTTATACCACTCAGTTATAATGCACAACTGCTCTAGCAATACTTTTTCAACTTCACTTTTACTATTAGCCCTATTTATATTGAAACACTCAGTTCAGTCTACAATGGTGGTGAACCTATGACCCGCGGGTCAGTCACTGACCCACGATAGCTTTTTAAATGACCCATGTGTTGATTTTTATCAACTTATTTTTTATATTACAAAAGTGAGAACAGACAATCGAAAATATTAAAAAACGTAACCTTTTTAAGCATTTTAAAAGTGAGAACCAAAACAAAATTTTTCTTTTAACAAATTTTCGGCGTTTCCAAATTATTGGCACCCTTTTTAACACCTATCCCCTTTCAAAGTGACGCCACTAACTTGGAGACCCACGCGCTAGTATTTAAAAAAATAATGAACAAAATTTGACCCACATCTCAAGACATGACAATATAAGAATCTTTTTTGGTATGCTCTAATGTAACCTGTTATCTATCAACATTTGAACACAAAACTACTAAAATGACTAATAATTATTAATTAGCTTTTCAGTCTGCTGACGAACAACATATTAAACATGGGGGTAGAGATTATTCCACCAAATCAATATATATTACACGAGCAAAAATTATCTGATATTGATGGAATTATTTATTTACTATAAAATTGGCCAATGTTTAAATTATTGTCAAAAAGTAAGTACTTAAAGGGAAACACCTGGGGCTGGATTCAGAACACGACGATTCGTCACGAATCCCGTCGATGTGTCGATGAAACAGAACGGTTGGAATTCAGAGTCTATTTAAGCAGGCATTATATAAAAAAGACTAATGTACAAAGCATGTTATTTGTACTGAATGTACAATAACACCTAATGAACAACTGAAAATATTGAAATTCTTAATGTAAAAGAATCTATTAAAGTAATAAATAATGCCTGCTATTAAAATGTATTTCTTTGAATGTATAATGGCATGGTATCTTTACATACAGTAGAATCTAAAATGTGAATATCCGAAAAAATATCCCCATGAACTATAAAATATTTTGTGCTCAATAAAATGCAAAAGTGCCTATTAACCAGCCAAATGAACAAGAACTTGTTTTCACTTCAGTGGTATATAATTGAAATTTGAATTATGCATATCAAGTGGTATATAATCGAAATTTGAATTATGCATATCATAACCAGTTTATGTTGTGATAATAATACACCTTTTGTGCAATAGGCACAAACTGGACACCAGTGTCGTAGATAAAAATATTTAGGCAATATGCACTCTCAGTGCATCTGTTAGATCTTACGTTTAAAGGATAGTAGATCGGGCAACTGCACCATACATCTTCCCACTAAATTCTCGGAGTGAATTCTACTACTGGTACATATACATACGCTATTCAGCTCTTAAACAGTTCACATTCATATTACTACCAAGTTATGTCAAATATTTATTTTAAATTCTGTTTCTTCATACTTCGATCAACTATAGTTTATATGCAACTTATATTTTATCTTGAATAAACACTTTATCCACGTTTTAGTTGGACAAGGATTTTACTTCGAAACATATAAAAATCATAAAATAATTTATTATAGCCGTAAAAAAATCAAAAAATAAAATATTTTAGATTTAGGAGTGATGGTAACGAGGTTTAATGTTTTTATTACTAAAATAAAAAGAAGCAGAACCACTGATAGACGTTTTAAAATGGAAACTGTGATCTTTATTTCCAATTTTGTTGACCGGTGTCTGCCTGAAATGAAAAAGACAATGAGAATAATTATCTAGCAGCTCAGCCATCTCACAGGGTCTTGGTTCTTGGAAGGTATGCATATAGAAAACAAAAAAAGAATACAAAATAGTCAAGGGTATTATGGATCATCACTTTTATTAAACATCAGGTTTTTTTAAATTGTTAAGTCATACAAAAGGGTCTGGATTGGAAAATATGGCTAAAAATCTTCGCCTACATTTTTTGTGAATGAAAAAGCCATTCCAGAGCCCAATAATACCCCTGCGGAGACGATAATGCTGCTTGGGGGCGGCGGCACCAAATAATCGGGGGCCGCCGCCCCACGACCGTCGGGCTCGACACACCCTAGCCCCCCCCATGCAGTACCACACAGGCTGAATTATGAAATATAAGTTTTACACTAATAGATGTTATACAAACTAACCTATTACAATTATAATAATAATGATATAAGAAAACCAAATAACTAAATGATAAATTATTACTTTAAAAACAAACACACTTTTAAATGTTTTTTTTTTTATATTACAAGCCGCAAAAGCTGACGCTCGGCGTCAGCCTAAAGAGACGTAATGGCGCACAATATTCGCATAAGTCGCACTCGATGATGCACAGGGCAGCTAATACTCACACCATAAGAAACTCTAGGCAACGTCGGACACAGCAAATGACGCCAGATTAAAGGAGATCGGCGACGTTCATGGGCATTTCGGCTATGTGTGTATTATAAAACTGCTCGATGTCTTTGAGCGTACGTTTATCATCTTCAGTAACAAAGTTTATTGCCACTCCTTTACGACCAAAGCGTCCACCACGACCAATCCTAAAATAAAAATATCATAAACAAATAGGCTAAATATTTTCTTTTGACATATTTGTATATTTTGACATATTTGTATTTGTCGTAATAAATATTTTTCATTACACTTGAAATGTTTGTAATTGGAGGAAGCTCAAGAATATAAAAGTTGCAGAAGTATTTTTCCAATAGAATTCTATATCTACATATACACCGTTTAATTTAAATTTGCGACATAGGGATTTTACATGTAAAATTGAATTATTGCAAATATTATCTCCCGTGATTATCTTAGATCAACATCGAAAAGACAAAAGTTGTTCAGAATTAAAAGCTACATATAATTCACTAGTTAGTTTTGTCAAATATGCAAAAAATCTTAAAATCAATAAATAATGTACTATAAATTAATGAATTTAATAGTGTCTCGCCATGACTTTTTGTAGTTGCGATTTGTAAAAGTAGAGGTGCCACTATTTATTGAATTACAAATCAGGAAACCATCTTTAAAAATTGAAAGCTGGGTCTAATTCATTATTTATTTTTTGGTAAATTGATAGATACTTATAATACCATTTTGTGAAAAATACTTTTTCTTCAACAGTAAAATAATCCGTATTTATTCGAAAATAAGCGTGAAGTCAAACAACAGTAATCAATATGTGCCTATTTGACAAGTAATATAAGGGCTTTTGTTTTATAATTTATTTCTAGAAAGTCATGACCAGACACTATTAAATTCATTAATTTCTAGTACATTATTTATGATTAACAAACTAAGTAGTGCATTACATGCATGTAGCTTTTAATTCTGAACAACTTTTGCTTTTTCGATGTTGATCTAAAATAATCACGGGAGACAATATTTGCAATAATTCAATTTTACATGTAAAATCCCTATGTTGCCGATCTAAATTATCAGGGTGTATATAAAATAATATTTAACATAATATTACATTACAAGTAGGTCTTGCAAGCCGCGTGTTTGACACCACTGATCTACATACATTTCCATAATGAAAATGAAATATAATAATATATATTTATTACCTGACAAAGAATTCAAAACACGTCTGTATATTTTAATACGTTTGTATGTTATAACAAATATATTTTATTATACTGGAAATCTTTTATTGGTTGGAAGCTCAATAATAAAAAGTATTACAACAGTTAGTGGCATGTCACACTATGCGTTTTTGGCCATTTGATCAAAACGCATGACGTTTCAATTAACATTGCTTCTAATGGCATGGGTAAACCGAACAAATGTAACGTGTACCACTGAAATTAATAATACTTGAAACTGGATGTGTTTTGACCGGAAGGCCAAAACACATAGTGTGACAAGGCGCTTAACGTTTGCATCTAAATAACAAACCTTTTTAAGGCTGTTTTACACAGTGTATAATTCTGTATATAAAATTATACATATCAATTTATAATGTATGAAAAATTTCTGTTTTACATGGAGTGGTCGAATTTTATGTCTAAACTGCACGTGGTGGTGACAAAATCTAGATGCTCAGTGAAGTGCGTTATCTATCGCTGGTTATTAAATTCTACAGAAGACACCAACAATTTTCAATGTTTATACACGTATCAGTTACAGTATCTTCAAATGATTAAGAACATTGTTGTTTTATTATTATCTACTGAATGCTGTATAACATTACGTGTACAAATGAGCAAACTATAAACTCATCATCGCAAAAGCAATGCAATCCTATATATAAAGCATATTAAAAATAAAAGCAATTGTAAAAATTTGACAGTGTTATACATATTCAGTAGAAATTTTATTTAATGTAGTAGAAGCAATAATAAAAATCATTTGCTTAAATGAATCATTGATAATAAAAACATAACATACTTTTAAAAGAAAGAAATATGTAATGACAGCCCTTTTAAAAAAATATATATCTAATCAGGTATTTTATTACACACAATTTACGATTTTAATATTAAAATTTTTAAACATTTGTATCTCTTAACAAATATTTTGTATTACGTTTGAAGCATTTAGTACCAAAAATATAGTTTTTTTGCAAATTATAAAGGTTAGAAATAAATCAAACATACCTGTGAATATAATTTTCCCTATTTGAAGGTAAATCATAATTAATAACAAGCGAAACTTGTTGAACATCAATGCCTCTTGCTAGCAAGTCGGTAGTGATTAATACTCTGGAAGAACCCGTACGGAACTGCTTCATAATGACATCTCTTTCTCGCTGCTCCATATCACCATGCATTGCAGAAACTGTAAAGTCTCTTTTATGCATACTTTCCGTAAGCCAATCAACCTTGCGACGAGTATTACAGAATATTACAGCTTGTGTGATCGACAATGTATCATATAAATCACACAAAGTCTCTAGTTTCCAATCCTCTCGTTCCACAAAAATGAAGAACTGTTTAATGCCATCAAGTGTGAGTTCCTCCTTCTTGACTAAGATTTGGACGGGGTTGCGCATAAATGATTTAGTTACATCCAAGACATCCAAAGGCATTGTAGCAGAAAGTAGGATAACTTGAACATCCACATTAAGCATCTTGAATACATCGTGGATCTGATCTTTAAAACCACGTGACAACATCTCATCTGCTTCATCTAACACAAACATTCGTATGTATTGTGTCCGAAGTGCTCTGCGGCTTATCATGTCAAAGACTCGACCAGGCGTTCCGACTACCACATGAACACCAGTCTCCAATTTCCGCATGTCCTCTCGAACATTGGTGCCCCCAATACAAGCATGACATTGTGCAGACATAAAATCACCTAAAGCTATCACTACTTTCTGTATTTGTTGAGCTAATTCACGAGTAGGTGCTAAAATTAATGCTTGGCATTCTTTCATAGAAGTCTCAATCTGCTGGAGAATTGAAATGGAGAAGGTAGCTGTTTTGCCAGTACCAGACTGTGCTTGTGCAATGACATCATGACCTTTCACACAAGGTATAATCGCTCTTTGTTGAATTGCTGAAGGTTTTTCAAAACCGTAAGCGTAAATACCTCTTAAAAGTTCTTCTTTTAAATTCATATCATCAAAATTATCCACAACTTCTTCCCAGTTGGATTCGATGACGCCATCGGGATCCATACCTGGGGGTCCATCGTAATTTTGAGTTTCTTTCTCAGGCCCATTTTTATCCCCACTCCATTCTTCGTTTCTGTGAAAAATGATGAATTACTTTCATGGAATAGAAATAGTCCGGCGTGTCATTAAATGTATAACCTTAAAAACTTCTTTATATAATTAAAAATAGCCACATTACATAAGGTAAGAGTAAAATTTCAAATATGATCGTTTGAATTTGTGACTTGACAAAAGAGATCATGCTGTATGCAAAAATCTAACCACACTAAAATATTTCTAATGATTATTGCTCTGAAACACTTCTTGTTAGTAAAGATCATCATTTAAAATAACAGAAATATCAAAAAGGAAATACTTTCCCAAACGCCATGTTGGCATTCGGTGTGCTAGCTAAACCTCTCACCGAAACACCATATCAGTTTAATTCTAAAGTATACATTATAAATGTAACCAAATAACTAGCATCAAAATGAATTATTATACACTTTAATTTAAAGATATCTTGAAGTAATGCACCACCCAATACTTAAAAAAAATAAAACTTACCTTCTTTCAGACGTATACGACATGTTCCACTTGCGTTTGTTAGAACGGAAAAGACTGCTACTGCTCTCCGCAAAGTGTAATGTTCCTACGCCAAGATGGTGTTCGATATTCTACAGTTAAATATTGTATTATCATACGATACCTTCGGAGTTGAATTTTTGTAGTAGCAGTAAAATTCGTACCGTAATTTTTCGTGTAACTACCTTTACTACAAAAATTATAAATGTCGAAACGAGTTAGATACAAGGGGTTTAATATGACGCCGCGGAAGATATTGGTGTACGGGGTCCCTTTCCGGAAATGGCTCCAAAACGTGTGCGAAAAGCGCGAATATTTAAATTATGATTGTAAATGTCTTATTTGACACTTGAATTTAGTTAATTGATATTCAAATAAATTCAATTATTTTGATAACGTCAATGTTATATTTGAATGGAAGACAGTAATAATTATATTAATAAATAAACTGTAAAACAACTGTGACCATATTAATAGGTACTTCATCCTCAAATTTATTTGTAATGTTTTCACAAATAATACCACTAATTTATACTTTACATTATTAGCTTATTATGCTTTTAAGAATATTAATATATTATATAGCTTTACTTGACTTTGAAATACCAATGTACCAAATTTAATATATTTTTGTATAAAAACATGTGTGCATGAATTGAAGAATTTTTATGTATATCAATGTAATTATAAATATTATAAAATTAAATTTATATTTTACAATAATTTAATTATTAGGTGTGTTCAAACAAACGGTTCAGAACAATTCCGGATTTTTCAACCTATCGCAGAGCGAATTTCAGTTACTTTATTAGCTTATTACGCTTTTTAAGAATATTAATATATTTATATTGCATTACTTGACTTTGAAATACCAATGTACTAAATTTAATATGTATAATTTTGTATAAAAACATTTGTATATGAACTGAAGAATTTATATGTTTATCAATGTAATTATAAATTTTATAAAATGAAATTTATAATTTTCCAATAATTATTGCAATAATTATTAGGTGTGTTCCAAGTTCCAACAAACAATTCAGAACAATTCCGGATTTTTTCCACCTATCACAGAGCGATTTCAGTTACTTGAAGTTAGTCGCAAATGAAACTGAATTTTTTTATTGATAGCTGAGATCTCTAACAGTTTGGAACTTTTTGTTGGAACAGAGACCTAAAAAGGCTGTTCTATACGATACAAGATTCGTACTTTTTCTGTACTAGTTTCTAGAAACTAAATTTTGTCCTTGAAGTTTGTAAACAATTAAATGGAATGAAAAAACTTCACACATTTGCATACAACTACGATAATTCGGTACCACCAACTGCAGAAAATATGACACATGATGCACAGGATCAACTGTTAGTTGTTTCCAATATTGGTTAAGCTTACTTCAATTATTCAATCAACATACAATTTCATTATGTTATTGAAAAAGAAAAAATTAATACAACTTAAAAAAAAGTAAGTAAGTACGATAATAATAAGAAAAGATTATGGTGCAGAAGATTTAAATTTAAAGCAAGTAGGGGCTTGTGGTTTTGTAGAAAATGAATTAAAATTAGAAGATCCGCTATGATTCAAAAACTTTGTCAGAATGAGTATTGAAGAATTCAATAAACTGCATGCATTATTGGAAAATGCAATTGAGAAAATCGAGATAAATATGAGACCATCAATTTCATCACGTGATCGTTTAATTATTACTTTGAGATTCTTGGCAACTGGTGAAACTTATTTTACTTACTTATCCCGCGCCCTCTTTTACCAAAGGTGTAGAGGTTGCGATGTCTCGCCATGCTTTCCTGTCCTGCACCAAAGTCTTCGCTTGCGCCCATGTGATTCTTTTCTCTCCCACTATTTTGTTAATGCCTGTATTCCATGTTGTCCTTGGCCTGCCTCTCCCTCTTTTTCTATTTATTTTCGTTTCCCATACTATTTTTACTTGCCTGTCTTCTTCCATTCTCGATATATGACCGTACCACCTGAGTTGTTATGTTTTAATTATGTTAATTATACTCTTTACTTCCAACCTAATCTCCTCACTTCGTATTTTGTCTCTTTTGGTTACCCCCTCAATTTTCCGTAGTATCTTGGAGAGAATATTAGAAGGAAGAATAAGAAAACAACTGGAGCCGACTTTTCTAGATATACAGTCAGGATTTAGGGCAAATAGGTCAACACAAGACTGGATTTTTGTACTCAGACAACTATCCGAGAAAATAATGGATACAAATAGAACAATATATACATGTGTGAAAGATTTGGAAAAAGCATTTGATACAGTACGAAGAGAAGAAATATGGAAGGTGTTACGAGAAAGAGAAGTAAATTGGAAAACAGTTGAAATGGTAAAGAGTATGAATGCTGAAACTTTGAATACAGTGAGAATAGGAGGAAAGAAGACAGAATTGTTTAAAACAGAGAAAGGAGTCAGGCAAGGTGGTATTCTAAGCCCCTTACTATTCATTCAAGCAAAGAAGAAGTACAAAAGCACAACTTTGGGGTACAGAAGACTAAAACCCGTTTATATAAGTGAACTCCTTTATGCTGACAACCTGATACTGGTGGCCAACTCGCAAGAGGAACTAGTAAAGAAAATAAAAGCGTGGTCTGGAAAACTGGAACAGAATAGCCTTAAAATAAATATCAAGAAAACAGAAGTAATGAGCATAGGTAGAAACACACAACAAACAACAATAAACATTGGCAACGAAACAATACAGGAAACCGACAAAATGAAATACCTGGGTGCAATAATGGAAGTTAAGGGGGGAATAGAAAGTGAAGTAAACAACAGAATAATGAATACCAATAAACTTTACGGAGCATCATATAATATCTGTTTCTATAAAAGGGAAATCAGTAAACAAACGAAAGCAAAAGTATACAAAACAATATTAGCGCCCATCCTGACATACGGCTGTGAATTTGATGGAAAAACTGGCAAGCAAAATTCAAGCAGCAGAAATGAAGATACTGGTGAAACTTATACAAGTTACAATTTATGCAATTCGGCGAAAACGACATGACCTAAATGGTTGGTTGGTTTGGTTGAAATGGGTTAATTGGTCATTGATTCAAATGAATCTTTTCCGAGACCAGTCACAGTATGTATATTAGGATTAGGTCAAGTGTAAATGTGTGTTTTTTTTATTTTTGTGAAAGAGTAAGAGCTTCTACTCAAGAAGTCCGCCCATACTTCTAGAGCACCGTTAATTATATGCTAACGGTGAATGCTACCGGCATCTCTTGAATCGCAATTGCATGACGTAAATAAATTCCGAATGCGTTTATTATTTTACGATATTGGTTAACCTGACACATAGCATCTATGTGCATGTTCTAACTAGTTTCAATTTAACATGAAAAAGGATTAGCATAATTAAACAAAAAAATTTTAAATAAATTTTACAGTTGAAATCTTTTATTAGTAGGATGCTCAGGAATAAACAGATACCTTTCCAAGCATTTGGAGATGTTAATATGATAACCCATTATCATGCTCGGATATTAAAATAAAGATCCTCCGCGTGGATAAAAGGCGCCTTTGTGCAAATTAAATTTTAGCGCCCTATTTCATGATCAGATTTGTAAATTAAAACAAATTAATTTCAAAAAATCATATAGGTCGCTCCATAATTTAATTTCAAAAGAGTATATTTATATGGGTTGGGTTCGCTCCATAATTGAAATTCAAAACATGGCGCCCCTTCGATGAGGCGTCTTTGTGAGAGACAAAACCTGCACACCCGCAATCAGCGGCCCTGTACAAAGCAAATAAACTTCAATCTCACATTATCATTTAAAAATTATTCACATTGTCATAGATGGAGTTTTAATATATGAAGGAAAGGAATAAATTAAACCACCAATATTCATAAACACTGTTTTGTAAAGCTATCACAATAGTTTCTATAACAAGTAAAACTTATTGCCCAATTAAAGCAAAGGTGGCAACATATTAGTCCTTACTTCCGTTGCCCTTTTTAAAAAGAGTGTTATAATAACTAAAGTAACCTTTTCACATTATTGCCTTTGTACATTTTATGTTTATATCAGTGCATATGTAAAACATTTATTTTACAATATATCTACTTTAACAGGTATAAAATTATAACACTTAACAATTGTATATGAATAATTAAATCTATATATGCATAAAAAGATATATATATGCCTGAGTAATTAAAACTTATTAGACTAGTTTTTTAAAAGTGAAAATTATTTACATAATATCAACATTTACTTGATTTGTTTATGCATATGAAAAATACAACAACTTTAACTTCGAAATCGTAAAGAAGAAAACATCGAGATTCTAAATATCGTATAATAACCACACCATCGTTTAACATCTTTCAATTCCAATGTTGGTATTATTGGTACATACCATTTGATGGCAGATCATTTTTAAAGTTGTTGTAAAATGAGGTATAAAAATAAGATCACAATATTAAATAGCATTTTATAAAAATGCACATCCTAAAACTAAAAACATAACGGTAATAGGAAATATAATGTACACTGACATCCGTGGATGACAAGTACTAATTAAGGTGATATCTTCATCTTGTTGAATACCATCTCGAGTAGGCACCTCAACGATCACAGTCTGATCTGTCCAGAAAGAAATGGGAAAACTGCATTCTGTTGAAAGTAAGCACTCTTTTGTTTTTGATACGTTAGTGTACTGATAGGTTGGTTTGTAGATATCAAAGACAGCATGAATGTCATTATAGACATAGTCATTATCTGAATAAAATATATAATAGTAATAACCATCTGAAGCAACTTCGTGAACAGTTTCCATGTGTTCAGCTTTATTTAAATAATCTGTGCTATCACAGAGATGGCTTGGGAAAAATTCCTGGGTTAGCAAAATTGAACCATCATAGCATGTTAACAGATTGGTTTCAAAACTAGAGACACTGCTTTCATCAGATACTTGTGGTGTATAATTCAATGCATTACCTGTAAATAAGAAATAAATAATTAAGAAATGTCATTGTGCATTTTTATATACAGTTATTGTAAATAAAGTTACATAAATACATAATCAAAATGTCATGTTATGATTTAAATTTAGTTACTGTTATTTATTCTACTACATGCTAATACATAAGAATGAAAATGTTTGCCGATGTTCTCTGATTGTGACATTTTCAATAACATTTAATTATGCTGATAATTATTAAGATGCTTGCCGTTTATCTAGAAATAATAATATTATAATATAGATACATATAATAATATCTAAGTCAGGTCTGTGTGTCAAGCCTGATGAATTAAAGTGAATGCATAAATGTGAGACTTATCTCGACTTATTAAACTTTTTTAAATCAAGTATGCTTTAACGCAATTAACATGGCGCTTTCTCAAGTTAAAGTGAATGAAAAGGTGACAAGTTATAATTATATAATAGATAATTCATACAGATCACAACTTGCACTGCAGAAGAAAATTAGAGGAAGAGTAGATTAAAGCTTTGCAAATATGTAAATCAAATGAAAATAAAATCAAGTTGAGAATATCTTTACATGATAAGGACGTTTCTTTGAAAATGGTTAGTTAAATTCCTACATATTTGTATTTAAAGTAAAGAAAAATGTTTTTCGTCTATTGAGTGCAAAGAATATGGATTCATATCTCAAATGTAATTCTGAAAGATGTCTTACACAATGTTAATTTTATAGTAAATTTTGTACAAAAAAATTACTTACAAAAAATCAAATGATGTCATTCTGACCTAAATTTAGTATGAAATAATTTGGAACTTATTTATTTAAACCATTGACCCTGTTCTAAAAACTTGTTGAGAACTTAGTACATCATTTACCCGTTAGATTATTTAGATATTTACTAGTTAAGAAAATACATGAAGAATTGGAAAATTTTAAAACGTCTTTACTTAAGATTGTTGTCCTATTAGATTGTTTTAATCATGAAATCAATTTTACTGTATAATCATATGTCGATGTTGTTTGTTGTGTTATTGAGCACTGGACATTAAGGTGCTTTTACACAATGTGACTAATTACAGAAGAAAGGCAATGAAACTATACATACAATATGTGTAATGGCTGAACTTTGCTGCCTGCTTACTCTTGAATAGTCAGTCATCTATATTGCAAAATAACATATTAAACCTCCAATCTTCAAATTTACTGTAAGAAACAAGTTTTTATTTTAGTAATTTAATTCTAGTAAAATAAAATAAAAAAAGAAAATGTAATTTAGAAAAAACAGGTGCTGTATCATTAAACATTATATCTATCCCTGAAACAGGAATTATAAAATGTTTCACAGCATAAAATATATCTTACCTCCATGTTCAATCTTGCCATCAAGTAAAACTCCAGTTTCACGTCTTTGACGACTAACACGCATGTTAATTTCTTCATCTGAATGTAATGTTTCCTGTAATCGATATAGTTCCTGTTGTTTCTTTAAGAATTTTCTCCTTGCATGTCTTTTGTGATTGACACCTTCTGTTGTATTTATTTGTCTTTCTGTGCCATTAATATTTATATGAACATCTTGTTTAATTTCAGTGTTGGTAGATGTATGTTTCTTGCTTTTACTCAGACGTTGCTTAATGTATAAATCAACTTCTTCACTTTCATTTGTGTCTTCAGCTGCTGTATTTGGATCATATTTTGGTGTTTGATGCTTTGACTCATTATACGAATCTATTATTTCCTGTGCATGTGTATCAAAAGTTACTTTCACTTTCTTATAATCTTTATGCATTGTTGCATCAAACTTCATATTGTGATCTTTTAATCCACAAGTACGTAGATTTTTTTCACCTCGAACTACAAGTATGCGAGAACCCTCATATCGAGAACACACTTTCAATGAAACAGTTGCACCTCTTAACAAAAAAAAACCCCAATATTCTAAGGTATCATCAGGCAGTGACATGGACTTCAACAATCGTATATGTCTTCGTTTTTTGCTTAATGTTGGTTGATCTTTCAGCTGAAAAGCATGAAAGGAAGAATTCATTTTTAAAGTATGCGAGTCACAAAATATCGAAGATAATCCATCCTTGATCGCCACAACATCGGATTCAGCTACTACATATTCAACATCGGCAAAAGTACTGTGTCTTAGGTATAAAGGCGTGATTATTAAAATCGTTGGCAAAACGACGATCATAATGCAGAATAAAACGACGCGTTTGACCCCGTGCATTTTTCCAATTTCTGCAAAGAAAATGATAATTTACAAGATAGTGGAAAATCAAGAAATACCTGTTTCTAAAGAAATATTTATATAAATCGGGCGATAAATATGTACCCATTAGAAGAGTATTACTTTAAACGAGACCGAGACGAGTTTTATCAGTTTTAGATAACGTATTTACGTGTGCCTTCTCTAAAAACTTGACATTTGTTTTTAGTCGTCAAATGTTAAAATATATGTATTTATTATGCAGATTTCTGTAATCAGGAATCATAAAAGGTGTGTTTCAACCATATGGTTCCAACTGATTCAGAACGATTCTGGATTTTTTCAGTTACTTGAAGTTAGTCACAAATGAAATTGAATGTTTTTATTGGTAGATGAAATCCCGAACCTATAACCACAACTAAAACTACCGATTTGTAAATTAGTAAAAACACAATTATTATTGGAAATAACTATATACATCCAAAGATTTACAATAAATGACAATTTTATGTTTGTGGAAATAAAAGTTAAATCATTGACGAGAAAACATCCTCTATACTGGCTTAGGCCATCGCCACTACGCGATTGAAAAACGTTGATTGATTCGGTTTACGAAATATTTTTAGTTATTGCCTAGCGGGAAAATGATGTGATACGACACTTAAAATCAAACGTCATGTCATGTGTTTCGATTCGCACGTAATTCCGATTGTGATTCCGATAGCGTTTTTAATTTTCCCCTCCATGTAGCGCCTGCGTTACTCGAAGCAGCGCTGAATCCATAGGCGTGGGCGCAAAACTTTCTTTAGGTTTTTTTTTAGATAATTAACAATGGAAGAACTAAAGTTTAGTACGTTTAGGCAATAAAATACGTTGAAAAATTAAACCGTTAAAAACTGAAAATAATAATGACTTCATTAAATTTATACAAAACATAACTACTTGATTGTTTCAATATTAGTCTATCCCGCAAAACACAATCACAAATTTTATAATAATAAAATCATGGCACAAAAAGTAAAATTAATTATTAATTCTCACAAATTGGAATTCTGTTTTGATTAGTTTTTCGTTCGAACTCCGAACCCGCCGCAGAAAACAAAAATGGGGTTTATGATGCAGTTATATTCAGGTGAGTCATAACGTATGGAGGAGACTAAAAGGGTAGTAAGTAAATAAATATGTTTTCTTAGTAAACTTTTGACCAAAACACAGTAACAAGAAAGTTACAGCAAGTTAAATCGATTAATGAACATTCTGTACAAACTATGCTAGTAACTGACATTTTAAATTTAAATTAAAGATACCTGATTGTTATTTACTTATACAACGTAAAATTTAAAGAATTTTAAAAAATTGAAGACATAAAAGTAGCAGCTATTTAATTGTTTTTAAAATGCTTAAATTAAAAAAAAAAAAAAACACTGATTCCTCATTAATATCAGTGGTATTTAAAAAGTGGGCGTTAATTTTTAAAAATTTTAAACTGATGCAACATTTTTATTATTGATCTTTGGTCAAAAGTTTATTAAGAAAAAATATTTATTGTGATCTTATATTACAACCCTTTTAATCTCCTCCGTACGTTATGACTCACCCTGTAACCTAGACATTTAAACTTTAAAGATCACACTCGACTAATCCAAGTAATCAATATCTGTAACATACTGTTTCAGTTTTGTGTCCACGGCAGTATATTCATACAATAAACAAACAACCATAATGAACGCTGTCGAGATCATTCTCAAAGTATGTATATGTCATTTCATTCGAGAACTCTGATGCGTCATCAATGCGCAGAAGCGAATTTTCGTATTTTTCGTTTTTCGTTGGCATCATTTGGCACATTTTAATACAGGTGTCCAGGGATGGGGTTACAAAGAAGAAAAACTGTTTTAATATGCATTTTACATAAAAAAGTCATTCTTTATACAGTGACCGGCAGAAATGTTGCAACATATGGGAAATTTTTTTATTATTGAAATATGGTAAAATTCGTTTTGGGGGATAGGTTGTGCATGTCCACAAACCCAAAAATTCGTTTTCATTCATGTCACGTGACCACTAGTATGGCGGGTAATTTTAAAAATATGCTACTAATCTGCAAAAAGTGAGGTTAGATGAAGTGATATCCCAAAAAGTTATTTGAAAAAGTTGCTTAGAATTAAATTCTGAGGCTATGGGCAAATTTTTGTAAACTTATAAAAAAAAATCAAAAACCACAATTTTGTCATTTTTTTTAAAATTAAATTACATACTCCTTTTTTTGGGTTTTAGCAGCTCAACAGAAGTAAACTCTCTGAATTTGGTTGATAATCATATAATTTTGTCGATTCTTGCATAACTAACAGAGTTAAAAGTAAAAATTAGGTTTTCAGTATGATAGTTGCTGTTGCAAGGGACTGTATAAAGTAGTAATAAATAAATTTTTCTAAATAATAAGTAATAGACAGGAGCAAATAAGAATACAGATGCTTCTTAAGCATACAAATAATTTAAAATTTATTTATTAGTACTTTATACAGTCCCTTGCAACAGCAACTCTCATACTGAAAACCTAATTTTTAATTTTAACTCTGTTAGTTATGCAAGAATGGACAAATTGTTTGATTATCAACCAAATTCAGAGA
>JAFFZR010027676.1:0-21345 GCA_018397195.1 Lethrus apterus | reverse complement strand
TGAGTATGCCATTGTAATCAGTAGAAAAAACTACACATTTTTGATGTATTGACCAACACTGTAGCTTCTCTAATAACGAAGTTATCCCATGTGCGGTGACCTGTATTAATGTCGTCGTAGCTCTTTTGTTTTTCATTTCTGGGTTATAGTAGTATAAGATTTTGTGCAAAATTTCATTTTCTACCGACTGCTACATAAATATACAGGATGTTCCATTTAAAAAAATCTAATTATCTGAGTTGGCTCTGAAATGTGAAATGCGCAATTGTTTTTTGTGTGGACCGTTGTAATCAGCGGAAAAATGACTGCATCTTTGCTAATTTAACCGACTCTGTAGCTCCAAAAATAACGAAAATAGCAATAGTGCGCAGATAACTTTGAATAGCCTGTATATACTTTTTTGTTTTAAAATACAAATTTTAAAACTGTGTATAAGATTAAAACAATTAATTTCTTTTGTTCGTTTATTTTGTATGTAATTTGTAATTACTGTCGTTATTTAAACTGTATGAAGTAGTTTTGTTGATCGATTAATATAGTGATTAGATTAAAAGATAAACCAAAGTCAGTGTTAAAAAATATTGTGGTCAAATATTCTGTTATTTAGTAGTTAAGATATTATAAATTATTTTAAAATGTATGTACATATACTATATATTTTTTTTTTGAAATGCTGGTGGAATAATTAGAATGCACTCGGAGAGAGATTCAATACAAATTTCATATAGTGTAGGGGCTGTGAATATATTCATTTTTATGATATTCTAGGTGGATTATTGATAAATTTGTGTAAGGACTGAATTGTATTAACTACAAATTATTGTATGCCTCTTGTCATAATGTTAAATTATCAGGTTTATGAGTTCAATAAAAATATAAAATAAATTTTAATTTGCTTTTAGGTGTAATATCTCAGTTCATATTAAATACTTTCCAAAATATGAGTCCCTGCAACCCTTAAGGTTTGTGTGAAACCTATTCAATGCAATTTTTAACAAATAATGCTTGGTTATGAACACTTAACTCACTTTTATAGATAACTTTATAAAGGCCGTTTACGCCAACGTTTGAATTTTATTTGCTGCTTTATGCTTTAAAGATTAAAAATATATTTTGAATTGATCAGCTTTAACTTCTAATTAAGTAACAATTAAATTTAATATTAAAGAATATAAACTTTACATGTTTCTTTATTCTAATATTTTCCAAGATCAGTTGATGTTGTTTATTTTTTGATGTAAAACTGATGAATTAATTACCAAAAGTAACTATCACATGACATGACCTCATTTAATACTAAACACCATTTCCGTGCAAAGATACAAATTATTTATTTTTTCATAGTACTTAACTAACAGAAAAAGTATTAAATTGAATTGTTATAAACAAATGGCTTATCTTAAATTAAATTAAAATTATTTTTAAATATTATATTAATTTCTGAAATATAACCCAAATTAAACATATGGAGACTTCATTAAACCTCATTGACCATGTGATCTATTGATTTTATTTGGAAAATAGTGTATTGGACAGTCCTAAGACTATCCTTGTGCCGATAAAACATAATATGTATAAGCAATGGCCAACTTATATTTAACATCATTTAATAATTTGCTCCAGGTTTGCTCATCAGTGCGGCATTAGTGCGTTTGGTAAGTAGTAGTTAAAAATTTTACTACTTTTATTATTTAATAAAAATGTTGCACATAGTGATTTGAACTATAATTTTGAATTAAAGCAGTGTAACTTCAGAACCTGGGGGTTTAGATATAGGGAATCCTACAGCCATTCGAAAGCTTATTTTAATACCCATTCCATGGTATAATAATATACATAGTGTTCTGTTTAAAATAACAGAGAAAAATCAGTTTGAACAGTTGGCAGTTAATCCTGGGACAGGCTGTATAAGATATCTTAATAATTTATCTGGATTGTAATATGTGGAAATGCATTATTAGTAGTAAATATTTTTAAAAGAAGGGCCAGCCCCTACTTACCAAACGTTCTTTGAGAAATAACGAAAATAAATCTTGAAGGCTAAAATCTACTTTGTGGCACTAATGAGCAACCCTGTCTATATTACAAAATCTATATATCATTTTCATTTTTACGAGCACCTCCGGTAGTTTTTCGAATATTTTTCTATTTTACAAATAATTGAACACGTCCTTGCAGATTATATACAGTGCAATTCAGTAATGTCTTCAGTTCGAACGACATTCCAAAGACAACGAATTCTTCTTTTATATTCATCGATAAATACAAGTAATACTTGGTGATTACTATTGATACAAGTTGTAGAAGCCTGCATTCTAGATACTCAAATGGGTCTGACTGACTGACTGCACAAGAATTGGTTGAATATTGTAAGGTACATGATGAGATCGACATATAGTACATCAAATCATAAGTTTGGACCCAAATTTCTATTCCAGCAAAATAGTTAGATATTTCCTTGGGGAATTGAGAATTTGTATCATGGATTGACCTGTTCTTAATACATCCAAAATTAAAGTGATGATCTTGATTGAAGAGAGAAGGTGCGTCTTGCGGCCACATAAACTAATTAATAACTAATAGCAGCATTCCTATAAGAAAGCAAGGATAACTAGCTAGTTGTTCCAACTATACCTAAATAATACCAAGCAACCTCTTAAATCAATTAATTAATTTAATATAAATAATAAAATAAAAAATTACTTGCATTTCAATTTATTAGCTTAATTATGCTTAATTATATGTACAGTACATTAATATTTGATATATCACGACTACAAATCATCATGTGTCATCATGAAATTTTGATTCTCATGTTAAATTTTAAAATAAGAAACATGTCATGTTTATATTTTCCGTGTTTATCACAATGCACTAGCATGATTTTAATTTGTCAGTTTATGTTGAAAATGGGTTAATAATCAATGCATTCCGTAACGATTCCCGAAAATGAGCGTTTTTTTTTTTTTTGACAAAAATAACTCCTTGATTGAAATAAAAAATTGTAGTAAAGCCTTTTGTAATATTTCTTTTTAACTGTGTGTTTTATTTATTTATGATTTGCAGAATAATTGATTTAATAACATTCTTAATTAAAATTGAGAGTCACTCAGTCAGTTGTTTATTATTGTTTATTTAAATAATATTGATTTAAAATGCATTGATTAATAACCCTTCACAAAAAAAAACAATATTATAAATAATAATGACTAAATAATTTACACAAATGCAATGATTTAAAGGAATATTATCTTTAAATGAGATGAAGAAATCAAGATATTACACCAACAAAATATTAAATAAATTGTAAGGTAAATCAAATTTCCTTTTAGTTAGTTAGTTTTTCTGTCAATTTTTGCATGTAATTGCTTTAAACAAGAACTTACAATATTTTATAATTTCCTAAACATATAGCCCGTTGCATGAAACTGCCTAATATGTATTTTCTATATAAAATATAATTCTTATCTATTTTGAATATTAAGTAATGAGATGTGTACAGCTAATTTCATCTTATCACATTGCTTAAACGGGCTTATGCTTGTTTTATTTAATTTAATTTTACAAATAATTAATTGTTTTGTTTGCATGTTCTTAGGAAAATCGATTGAGGCAAAACTACAGGATCAGTGAACAAATTATTTTGAAAAGGAATTTACAGTGCAATACAACATCAAGAAATTAGTTTGGTAGAAAATGGATGTAAGTTATTGCGGAAATTTAAAAATAAATTACCAAAGAAATTAATTTATGAAATTAACATTGAATAATTTTATGCATTTATGTGACATCCTACAGATATTTTTATATAGAATTTGGTTTAATTGCTTTTGCGATTTTTTATGTATATAAAATGCTTTATATGTATTTTTGTTTTACTTGTCAAATATACTTATTTTATTTTGAAAATATCTTTTAATCATCTAACATTCATTTTTCTTTATATACAGGAAAACGCACCCTAAGCCCATAGCACTTTGTTGTATAAGCTAACCAAGTAATTTAAAACGCCTAATTCTCTTCCGATTGTAAAGAAAATTGTTAATTTGTATTTGTTTATTTTTCCATCAAGAACTGGTAAATGAGTTTTGTCTGCTCAAATTTGAAGGTCCAATAGGAGTATGTTAATTGTATGTTCAACAGATAAAAGCACTTGTGTGATAAAGAAATGTTAACAAGACACATTATAATTTGGTTTCATTTGTATAATCCAAACTTCATCCCAAAAATATGCCTTAGACCTTAGACTCTTTCCACATATAAAACATTTGTCATCTTATGTTGTAGGTAGATAAATACATTTTTTTCACAAACACCTTTTCTGTCATTAATGAAGATTTCGTTATCTTTACAAAAAGTTATTGCTGATGTCAAAATATCGACATTAGTAAATTGTATAAGGGAAGCATACAACAATCGTAAACTTGTATATGCAGTGTGAATGTGTGTTATATGCAGATGACAAAACTGTAATGGTAAAAGGAAACAATATATCATGTCCATTTGAATGCCATTCACTTAAAAGTTAAGTTGTGGCTTAAAACTAAAATAGCGTTTAAGCCGATTTATATCCTCCAAATTTTAAGCAGTAGATAATGTCCTTAAAAACTGCTTGTATAATAGAAGAGCTGCGACAGTAGATTAATTGAATTGTAATTCGTACGAGGGCGCCACGAGATATAGTCAATATCAACGGTATATAACCGTGTAACGATATAGCGGTATATAAATTGCAAAAGCAAAATTTGTTTGAATCACAATAAAAATTAAAATATCTGTAATTAAATTTTTAATTATGCTCAGCTCATTAAATACATATTTTACAATTCTGGTGGATTCAATGTTCGTTTCTAGTGCAGAACGATCTCCCACTGTTGGGAACACTGACTGAGAACGCTCTGAATGATCTGCTTGTGGATGACAAACGTAATAGATATTACTCTGAGAGCAATGAAAAACGTAATTATACGCCTTGAGGGCAATCTCGAATACGACAAAAATGGACCGCATTAGTGTGACGTCAAAAACGAGTACGAACGAAATTTAAACTAGAGTCATTCACATTTTGATCGTCTTAAAACTGACCCTTATGGTTCATATAAATAGGTGTCAAATTAAATAGGACAATATTAAATCTGCTGTTATGTATTTATTATAAACATGTAAAGTACAAGATTGTTATATGAGCACTGTCTCCGTTAAAATTTTGCCTGTAATTGTTATAAACAAATTCAAAAAACCACCACATATTAGGTGCATATGAATTGGCATTACTGCATAGCCTCTTTCCGAGGTGTCGTTTCATGTATATATTTATGTTATGTGTCATATGTTTCGTTGTTAGGATAGTTGTGTGTTGCTGGTGTTTCATTTTAGTTATTTGAACTTTCTCTAAACAAGCAAGCGAAAGCACGAAGACAGAAAACAAAACAAAGAAATCTGGTACCCCGAGAGAAGCTATGAAGTTACATGTATACCAACTTAAAGATGGAGAAAAGCGCATCGCTTTGTAGAAATCAATTAAAACAATTATTACAACATTTTAAAGGGATGTATATGCACTGATATAAACTTAAAAGTTGAATAATGCTCATATAACAATCTTGTATTTTACATGTTTATAATAAGTACATATGAGCAGATTCAAAATTGTCCTATTTAATTAACATCTATTTATATAAACCATAAGGGTCAGTTTTAAGAGGGTCAAAATGTGAAAGACTCCAGTTTAAATTTCGTGCTCGTTTTTGACGTCATCACTAATGCGGTCCATTTACAACATTTGAATTTGACATTACTAATAACATAACCTACAATTTATATTTTAATTTAAAAAAGTACATTTTTAATTATATATTGCAAGTTATTATGGTGCGCGTAATATGAACGAAAATTTGTCTTTTAACGATACATTTGATGATTTTACATTTACTGAGGATAACAAACTTTCACAAGCTGTTGTTTGTAACGCAAATATTAAGTTGAATAATACTTACAAACGAGACCTTTCACCTAATTTAAATAATCTGTCTGAAAATATATCATTAGATGATACAAAATTTTTTGATGAATTGATAACTCAATCGACTTATGATGATGCAAAAAACGATGAGTATGGAACTAAAACCCTTCAAGAAAATCCTAATGTTAGTGATATTAAATCAGAAAATTGTGTTGTAAAACAGTTTAACCTACACAATTCAAGATGTGGATCAGAAAGCATGTTAAAAGAAAATTTGTCATCAGTAGGTGGTGTGTTACTTAAACCCGAATGTGAAACCATTGACGCAGGTAATAATGTTAATTATATTAGTAATTTACATATATCAACTCATTCTAAAAATGCTATGAAATGTAATGTCGATACAAATTTACTTACTAATGGATCTACGGAACAAATGGAAACAACGAAAAACAATAATGACTTACCTGAATATCAAGATAAAATGAAGGAAAACTGCATGCTGTCAGACTGGGGTTTGCCAGCTATGATATTACAAAAGTATGAAAGTCGTGGCATTACGAATATGTTTCCTTGGCAAATAGAATGCTTAAGTAATAGAAATGTTTTAGAACAAATGAAAAATTTGGTTTACTCGGCACCAACATCTGCTGGTAAAACATTGGTTGCTGAGATTTTAACCATTAAAACAGTTTTAGAAAGAAATAAGAAAGTATTGTTTATTTTGCCTTTTATATCTGTGGTAAGAGAAAAAGTATTTTATTTTCAAGATATATTATCAACCAGTGGCGTACGAGTTGAAGGATTTATGGGATCTTATAACCCACCAGGTGGTTTCAAAACTGTGCAAATAGCCATTTGTACAATTGAAAAAGCAAACAGTTTAGTTAATCGTTTATTGGAAGAAAGCTCTTTATCTGACATAGGGGCCGTTATAGTAGATGAAATGCATCTGTTAGGAGATTCTAGCAGAGGATATTTACTAGAACTTCTTTTAACCAAATTACGATACATGTCATTAAAAGATAACAATGTTGATATACAGATAATTGGAATGTCAGCAACTCTTCCAAATTTAGAATTATTAGCTAAATGGTTGGATGCTGAATTATATACCACCAGTTTTCGACCAATACCACTTTATGAACAGTATCATGTAAATGGAGAAATCTACAATGCAGATTTAAAGCTTGAAAGGAAATTACAAACGTTACCTGATCTACAAACTGATGCGGATAATATTTTACAATTATGTCTTGAAACAATTCAGATGTCATGTTCGGTTCTAATTTTTTGTCCAACCAAAAATTGGTGTGAAAATTTAGCCCAACAAATAGCTACAGCTTTTCGAAAATTAGGAAATTCGAAATCTATCTTTGGGGAAATTTTACGTAAAGAATTAAACTCGGAAAATATTTGTGAATTTCTGGAACAATTAAAAAGATGTCCTGTTGGCTTAGATAAAATTTTAAACAAAACTGTTTCTTTTGGTGTGGCTTTTCACCATGCAGGATTAACAATGGATGAAAGAGATATCATCGAAGGTGGATTTCGGTTATCTACTTTAAGAGTTTTAGTGGCCACATCGACTCTTTCATCAGGGGTTAATTTACCTGCTAGAAGAGTTATTGTACGAACGCCAATGTTTCACGGCAAGCCCATTCATACCTTAACATACAGGCAAATGATTGGTCGAGCAGGAAGAATGGGTAAAGACGTAGCAGGTGAAAGTTTATTAATTTGCCAAAAAAACGATTATAAAATTGCCAAGGAACTTATGTCTGCAAAGTTAGATCCAATAGAAAGCTGTTTAGAGGGTGCAGGGAAATTAAAACGAGCAATTTTAGAAGTTATTGCAAGTGGGGTAGCTTCAACACCCGGTGATGTTAAACTCTTTACAAGTTGCACACTTTTAGCAGTAAATGACTGTGATGCAATAATAATTGAAGAAGCTATTAGTTTTCTTCAAAACAATGAATTTATTAGGTTGCAAGTAGTAGAAGATGGTTCATTAAAATATGTACCAACTTCACTGGCTAAGGCTTGTTTATCTTCATCTTTGCCACCAGAAGAAGGTCTGGCATTATTTACTGAAATAGAAAAAGCGCGTCAATGTTTTGTTCTTGAAACAGATCTTCATTTAATATATCTTGTAACACCTTATAGTGCTTGTAATCAATGGAATAATATTGACTGGATGTTGTTTTTGGATATGTGGGAAAAACTTCCTGCAAGTATGAAACGTGTTGGAGGACTAGTTGGTGTCAAAGAGTCATATATGGTTAGTGCATCTAGGGGCAAACTACAAACTAATACAAATCAAGCATATCATAAATTGCAAATTCATAAAAGATTTTATACTGCATTGGCATTACACGAATTGGTAAATGAAGTCCCTTTAGGTTCTGTAGCAGTAAAATTTAATTGCTCAAGAGGTATGCTCCAATCTCTTCAGCAAAGTGCAGCAACTTTTGCTGGTATGGTTACATCATTTAGTAAACAGTTAGGATGGTCAAGTGTAGAAATATTAATTTCTCAATTTCAAGACAGATTACAGTTCGGTATAAACAGAGAATTGTTAGATTTAATGAGGCTACCACTTTTAAATGGACTTAGAGCTAGAGCACTATATGATGGTGGTATTCAATCTTTAATACATTTAGCTTCTTCAGATCCATCCACGGTAGAAAACATACTATATAAAGTGGTTCCATTTGCAAGTGTGAAAGAAAGAGACGGAGAAACAAAATATGAAGCAGAAAAGAGAAACAAAGTTCGAACAGTTTGGATTACTGGTAAGCAAGGTGTAACTGAATTGGAAGCAGCTAACATGCTTATTGCTGATGCCAGACAGTATCTGCAATTAGAAATGGGTTTAGCTGAAGCAAAATGGAGTACTAATGATAAAACTATTGATAGCAGTCATCATTCATCATTTATTGAAAACGATACATCTGAGAAAATTGTAGAAACTCACATTGACAAATTTTCTCAAAATGAGATAGATTTGAAACAAGAGGACAATGAAAGTAAATATGTGGATTTAATAGAAAAACAAGCAAATTCTGATTTGCTAAACGTAAGTTCTGATAACACTATTAAAAATGTTCATGGTGAATTCACTCAAAACATGTCGAATCTATTTACTCAGAATAACTTAAATGAAGGTATGGATAATAAACAATTGCTATGTGAAAGAAATAAAACTATTGCAATTTCTGAAAGTCCTTCGCAAATTGATAACAACTTTGTAAATGATTTGGATGTAAGACTAATTACTTCAGAAAATATAGAAAATAAATCAGCAAGCTTTAATTTAAATTTTTCCAATGAAAGTTTGTTTGAAAATAGTTTTAATACTGAAAACAAAGAAAATCATGAAATACATCATACAGATACTACGAAAAATGAAATTTTTAGAGACGATGCTTATTTGGAAAAAGCGTTTACATCAAGTTTTAATATAGATTCAAATACACAGCCATTAAATAACATTAATCATAAAGCTAATACGTCAAATGATTTTATAGCAAATTCAGAAAGTGACACTAGCGCATGTGACACACCATTAAAAAGTTTCAGTTTAATTAAATTTGAACATTCAGACAGGAAACGATGCAGATCATCTGATGAGTTTATAATTGGCTCAGATACAAATGACACACTTAGTATTGATGGAACACCTTCAAAGAAAAAGAAACTAACCCGTAAATTAAAAAATGACAAAATCACCAAATTGTCGAAATTTAAAAAAATCGACTCTACCTTCATCATTTCACAGCATAAACCTGATCCCAGTTTCGTACCATTTCAGTCTGAGTTAGCATCTATCGACTTGACAAAAATAGAAATTATAAATGTGTGTGATAATAGGGAATTGTTCGAGACTTTTTGTAAGGAGGTACAACAACAAAATGAGATTTCTTTGTCTGTCGCGTGTACTAAAATAGAACATAAAAGACGAATCATAGGAGCAAATATTATTAAAAGTGATCACATTTCAAATGAACTTAAGAAATTTAGTTATGAATCAAGACAGATGCAAGGAATAAGTATAACGTTTGGTGAAAATACAGCCTATTACATATCTCTCAATGAAACAAATGTACATAATAAAGATAAAATTACTATACTGAAAACACTTTTTAAAAATAAGAATTTAACAGTAAAAATATTTGACTCTAAGGAACAAGTTAAAGTTCTTAAACTGTGTTGTGACATTGATTTTAATTGTAATTTAGAAGACCCTAAAGTTGGTAGTTGGCTATTAGAACCTGATGGAAAAGAAAAAAATCTTCAAGCATTAGTAAGTTTATGGTGTTTTGTTAAATTAGTAATAATTATAAAAAAACCTTTATTATGCATTATTCCCATATTGTCCTTAATTCACTCTCTATTCTCTTCTGTCAATATACACTTTCTTTCTCTTCAATAATATTATTTATAGGCATTAAAATATTCTCCAGAGGCTGTAAGTTTAATACAAATGGCAGGAAACTGTAAAGGTGTCGGTAGTGTTGGTTTAGATCTTTTTAGTTCAATCGAACATAGAATTCGTAGTTCTATCGAGGCAGTTGCTGCCTGGCATTTAGCATCGTCTATAAAAAATGTCATAGTTGAACTGGATATGAATTTATTACATACATATTGTAAGTATATGCATTCATGTTGAAAAAATTAAACTGAATAAATTTTTTTTTAGGTATTGAAACAAATAGCATGTTAGTTTTAGCTCATATGGAATTAGGTGGAATTGGTGTTAGTTTGAAACATTTACAAAATCTCAGTGACACCATATTAGAACTATGTTCAGCATTTGAAAAAAAATGTTACGAGTTGGCTGGAAGACATTTTTCTTTAACATCACCAACAGAAGTTGCCAAGGTATTAGGAATGTATAAGGGAAAAAGAGTCAGTACAAGTAAACAGGTTTTGGAAAAAAATGAAAATCCAATTGCAAATTTAATAATTCAATGGAGGAAATTAAATAGCACCTTAACGAATATGATTTATCCTCTCTTAAGAGTTGTGCGGCAACATAGAATTTATGGCTGTTGTATTACACACAATTCGACAGGACGTATTTCTATGCATGAACCCAATTTACAAAACGTTCCAAGAGAATTTGAAGTCGTTAATCCAATTAATAAGCAAACTGTGATAATAAATTGCAGAAGTGTGTTTGTCACTTCACCAAAATTTTTAATTATTTCTGCCGATTATCGTCAATTGGAATTGAGACTTCTTGCTCATTTTTCCAAGGATTCAAATTTATGTTCGATCATGAAAACAAAGGAAGATGTTTTTTTGTCAGTTGCTGCAAAATTAAACAGTATTGAAGAATCTGAGGTAATAGTTTATGTGCAATTATTTGAAATAAAAATTTGATTAATTTAGGTGTCAGATCAACTTCGGCAAAGAGCAAAACAAATTTGTTATGGAATCATTTATGGTATGGGCTTGAAGGCAATTTCTGAACAATTGGTAATTTCGGAAGAAGAGGCGAATGAATTTTTATTAGCATTTCATACCAAATATCCAGGAATTAAAAAGTACATTCAAGATACTATAAATAATTGTAAAAAAGATGGTTTCGTATCAACAATATCTGGAAGGCGAAGGTATCTACCTAAAATTAATAATCAACAAAATGCAGTGAGAAGTAAGTATAGTTATACATTAAGAAAAGATACTATCACAATATTCTCTTACTTAATTTTTTCCTGCGATGCAGAACCTGATTTAAATATAGACAAATTTTTTGAGTAAGAATATAGAGAAGCAAGAAGGAACAAAGAGAACTAACAAAAATAACTAAAATCAACAACAATAACTACACAACTTAACATTTTTTTTCTGCCTGGCAGGAAAAAATAAACTATAGTTGTGAAAAAGAAGAAAAACTAAGTAATGCTAAGTTGCATAAACGCAAATTAGTTAATTACAGATTTTCTGTACAAACCATTGTTATAACAATTGTACAATTAAATAACGTATTTCTGTGCATCTGGGCATAAATCTGTCTCTATCCTATAATTAATAATTATTTACAACGTTTGTTTGTTTATAGGTCAAGCAGAACGTCAAGCAGTTAATACAACAATTCAAGGATCAGCAGCAGATATAACTAAAAACGCAATGGTTCTAATTAATAATATTTTACAGAAAAAATTTTACAATTCGAAAAGTAAACCACAGTTAATTCTTCAGTTACATGATGAACTATTATATGAAGTACCTGTAAAACATATTAGTTTAGTGGGCAAAATCATTAAAGAATCAATGGAAAATTCTGTAAAACTCTCAGTTCCATTTCCTGTGAAACTGAAAAGTGGTAATTCATGGGGTAATTTAAATGAATATAATTTGTAATTTTTATGTCTATTTAACTTTATTGTATTTATAATTAACATCATTTTAAAGTCGATTTAGAATTTATTAGCGTATTTTGTGATAAAATTGTGATTCACAAAGCAATGTAGTCAATATATTTTTGAATAATTGTTTCATTATATTTACACTGTCAGTTCATCAAGCTTCATAATAATATTGAAATCACTATTGGTAAATTCTTTAAATTACTAAAAATAAATCTTACAAAAATTACGCTGTTTCTTCAGTTACTCCATTTTCTGTAGCATCCTGTGTACATTCAACTTCATTATAATCTTCTTCTGGCGCGGTTTCTGACTGTTGAACAGCGGTGTGATTCATTTCAACTTGCTGCTGATGATGTTGCTGAAGAAGAAGTTGATATTCTTGTATTTTTCTAATTTGATCTTGTAATTCACTGTATTTAGTTTGAAGACCTCTTTCTCGCTCCATTTGTCTGCTAACATCTTCAGTAAGGGACTGAAAAAAAAAATATATTCAGATCCACAAGACACATTGAAATGAACAATATACCTGTATTCGCCTCGGTAAGGCAGCTTTTTCTTGAGCTTGCAAAAATCTGAATGTATTTAATTCTAAATTTGCTTGATCAATTTGTTCATATAAATCTTGAAGTTGTTTGATTAAGGCTTGCGCTCTTGACTGATAACCACCTGTCAAAATTCTCAATTTTTTTTCCATTTTTGAAGCCCGTTTGGCTTCTCTTGACATATGTGATCTATTCTGTTCCAATCGTTTTTCTGCAGATTCAAGTCTATCCTTTTTACTGGCTAAATTCGCTCGAGTGTAACGATTTTGATTCGGTAGAAAAAGAACTTGACTCAAACATTCCTCCCATACTTGTGTATAGGCATCCAATGATAAATCTCCATGGTTCATGCCATGTCTGACCACATCCATTTCTCGTGTTAATATAGTTTTTGCAACATTTAGATCATCTTTATTTATGTTTTCGTAGGGGTGATGTTCTAAATAAGCAAGATGTTGAGCTTGTGTTATTGTTTGCCGTTTTCCTGGTTGAGATGCAATGGGATTTTTCAAATTATCAAAATGCAACATCGTAACCATTTCTTTTTTAATCAGTTCTTCAGCTTTTTGCATTTCTGTCAAAGAGTGACTTTCATTTGGTGGTCTAAGCACAGCCATGTTTACATCTTGTGGCCTTGGTAAATCACGTTGTATAACTTGAGAACGCAATGCTAGTTCTTTTGCAGCTTTTGCTTTAAGTTCAGCTTCACGCCTTGAATCAATATCGGCCTGATCTTCAACAAATTGCTCTTGCATTTTCAGTTGTAGTTCTTCATCTTGTTCAGGAACAACAATTTCATAATCATTTTTAGGAGCTGGTAAACTACTTAAACCAGTTCTTAGTTGTTCTTTTAATGATGTATGATAATTTCGATGTTCTGCTGGAGTAGTACCAATATCTAATATTTCTTCTGGATTTATATTTAATTTATCACGCACAGTAGTCGGTGTATAATCAGTGGTAGTACGATTCTGAAAGAAAGGAAATGTAAAAAAAATTTTGTAAAAATATTTAACATACTTGTCCAATAGGTACGAGTGTCCCACTTTTAGGGGTCATGAATCCCACACTTCCAGGTGTAGTAGCACCATCACTTCTAACTGACCGGAATGGAGTAGCTAAAACTGTGTTAGGGGTTGCTATACTTTGCACTTGCGGCATTACACCACTAAAATCTGAATTATGCAATGGCGTATTTAAGCCACCTTTCAAAGGTGTATCAACATGTGTTAATGCCATCATATTTTGTGCTTCTTGAAGAATTCTATCTGTTTGTGGAGCAGGTGTTCGTGGCGTAGCAGCAGCTTGTGGAGTTATGGAATAATCTGACAACAAAGTATCTGTTGTTTCGACACCACTTTCAGCAGCCACTTCCCTTGCAACTTCACTTGCTCGACCTAGTTTCACAACTTGTTGAAGTTCTTGATCTGTTATCTGAGGTTCAGGCAGGACCAATTTAGAACGCTTTTTTGCAGGTTCTTGATTGTTTAACATGGCCAGAGGAATGTCATTTTCTTTACGTTGTTTCAACTTTTGTTTATCTTTTCGCCTTTCTCTCTGAAATCGCAAAAATTTTAAAACAATTACATCACATTTTTGGATAATAACAAATACTGAAAAGAGGAAAATTATAGGAAATGTAATTTTTGAGGAAGAAGGTGTGTAAAAAAACTTGGATGGGACGAAAAATGGAAGAGGGTGACGAAATGTGCAAGGAAATTCATGAAGAAAGATGGGTACTATGAGTACTGAAAATGGAGGATGAGGGAGAAGGAGAGTTAGTATCTAATACAAATGACAAATAAAGGTTTCTTTAGTACATACCTCCTCTTGTTCACTTCTTAATTCCCCATCTAAATTTTGTTGTCGCATTTTTGAAAAATCCGGTGCCATTGGATCAATAGCTTCTTTAGACGTGTCATAAAAACCAATTGCAGGTCTCTTCTCAAATGGAATTTCCGCATTATAATCCACGCCACGTTTCTTTTTACGGCGTGAATTTACTTCAATTCCGGCTGCCCTTAATTCTCTACGCTTTTGTAAGGCAGCCAGTCTTCTTGCTTCTTCTAATTGTTTTTCACGTGCTTTACGTTTGGCCTTTTTGCCTTGAGTATTTGCCAATCGAGCTCTTGCTTCAGATAACATTTCCAATTCTAAAAATCAATATTTGAAGTTTTATTTTTTTAAACTGTATTTTAAAATAAATATAGTTTTAGAGTGAAATTGGTACATTCAATTAGGGTCAGTTGTGCTGGAGTAACTGAATGTAACAATATTGAGATGGTTAATTCAACCCAATTTCAATTAATACTGTTGATAAATACATTATTATAAACAGATTATGAATTTTAGCATTTTGTTTGAAATTTTGGGATAAATCTTTAAAACAAGGATTCGTGGATCATAGTAGTGTTCTACAGTGTGATCTAAAAAAATTATTCAAAGTAAAGCATGAAGAAAAATCGTCATGTCTTTACTTAAACCACTATTTATTTCTTAATGTCAAATTGACGTTTGTCAGAATATTCAGCTGCTTCAAGAGGAAAATGCTCCTGAAATTCTTCATAACAGGCAACGTAAGAATATTGCCATTCACCGTTTTATAATAATAATAATAATAATAGTGTCTTTTTATTTAAATGATAATAATATATAAAGAAGTGTACACAATATAATTATTTTCTGTTTTATTTCCATTTCTATAGCTTTGATTTGTTTGGACATTTTTGACATTAAGAAAGAAATAGTGGTTTAAGTAAAGACATGCCAATTTCTGTTCATGGCTTACTTTGACTTTTTTCGATCACACTGTATAAGAAGCATGAAGAAAACAAAAAACTCATTATCAAAAACATGTTGATTTTCATAATTTTGAAATTTGAATTTACTGAAATGTTTGCCTTTTCAGCAACTTTTATTTTCCACCAATTGATATGATTGAATTAGATAAGAAGTTTTGTGTGTTGACTTAAGTTGGATTAAGGGAACCCAACACAATGTCATTTGAGATTTTTTCTTTGTAAAGATTGTTTTTGTCAATTTCAATTTAAAAGTTAATAAATCAGATTAGATAACTTAATTCGATTACTTTCGATTAAAATGACTTGATTTAGGTTTGATTCGATTAATGCAATCCAACTTTTATAAATCTAATTGTAAGACAAGTTTTTGGAATAACTTCTTGAAATGTAAAACAATTGTCAAAAATCCTACTTTAATCTAAGTTATTAGCTGAAGTATAAAATTAACAAAAACCTTTAAACAAAAATTGGATTGAATAATTTTTTTGTAAACTTTAACAATTTAAACTATAATCTTGTTTTAGATTAATATGATCAACTTTCATCAACATCTTTCAAGCAACCTATGATTTAAGAACGTAAGGTATATAATGTGATTATATTGTAATTTAATATTACCATCTTCATCCATATCTTTAGGATCAGGTCTTGCAGGTTTTGTCTCAGGATTTGGATCAATTTCACCCGGTTTAAGTTTACGTGGATCGTCTGTAGCATCTTCTCCTTCTTCCTTTTTCTGTGCCTGATCGCTAAAATACAATAAAACTTAATCTCAATTATATGCAAAGATATAAAATGCATACAGTAAATATTCATAACGTTCTAAACATTGTGCAGCGGTTCTACCAATAATAGGAGCAATAGTCCTCCATTGTGTTGGCATTAATTTTGCCAAATGCAATAATTTCTCATCTTCTTCTCGTGACCATTCCGTTTTCTTAATACTTGGATCCAACCACTCGAACCAACGAGCTTTACATTGTTTGGCTGACTTGCGATGTAATAATGAAGCAATTCTGGACCACTGGTTTTTGCCATATTTCATTACAGCAGCTTTTAAAATTTCATCCTAAAATTGTTTGTGAAGATTTATAATTTAAAATAGTAGTTGTAAAATTTACCTCTGTGTTTCGCCACACACCACCCTTTATCATAATTCTCGGCATTTTGATATATTTTCTTTACTTATATATTTAATGTTTGAGGAATTTATATACAAACTTTAGTTGTAGATAACCTACACAAACGGAAACACGAAATGACAGAATATATGTGTGAAGTAAGGTAGATATAAAATCGGAAACTTTAAAACTTAAAAGTCCCAGTACCATGGACATTATTTGTTCATACTAGTATTTGCACAAGATATTTAACAGCCTTCCTTTATGTTTGGTTGTATATATATATATATATATATATATACAGTTTCGAATGAAATTTCATCGAGCAATTAAAAACATTCAATTTAATTTGTATCTAACTTCAAGCAACTGTGTTCGCTTTGTGATGATAGGCCGAAAGGAGAAATTCGTTTAAAACTGTAGACCTTATACAGTGTGATCGAGAAAAAAAATCAGTCAAAGTAAGCCATGAACAAAAATCGGCCCCTAATTATTTCTTAATGTCAAATTGACGTTTGTCAAAAATGTTGTCCAAACAAATCAAAGCTTTTCTTTTAGAATACCATATAACAGGCAACGTAAGAATATTGCCATTCACCGTTTCCTGTTTCATTTCCATTCCTAAAATAGAATTCTAAAAGAAAAGCTTTGATTTGTTTGGACAACATTTTTGACAAACGTCAATTTGAAATTAAGAAATAAATAGTGGTATAAACATAACAGCATACAAAATAAAATAATAATAATTTTACATTTCAAACTGTTTACACATACGATATGAATAACAATTTTGAAAAAATTCAATTGGTGATACGAAAATATTATTAATATTACAAGATTTCTTGTTAAAATCTTAAACTTTGGATAAATTAAAATTTTGTCGGTTACCTATTGGGTAAAAAGTAAAAAGTCGTTTGACATTATGACATAAACTGTTATACACCTTCTAATAAAACAATATATAAAATTTGATACAGAAACTTGCCCAAGAGAAATTTATATTTAAAAGGATTCACCACTCTTGTTTTTCGTATAACGTCCATGGAATTAAATTTTCTATTTTAAATTTCACGTATAAGGTAGTGTTTTTAGTCACTAGTGTTGACATCATTTAATATTATACATGAATATTTATATATATTTTTTTATAAAAATACGATTTTTTATATCTTTATATACAAGAAGCGAAAAATGGCAGGTTTTGCCTTAAAAATAAAATCAAAAATAGGTCAGCATGTAGTTACAAATTTAACCCCCGAGAGTACAATAAATGATCTGAAATCTGTGCTGTGCAGTATTTCAAACATACCAGTTAATAAATTACATGTTTTATCTGGATTTCCTCCAAGAATATTAAACTTAACTCATGATTCCTTGAGTTTAAGTGCTAGTGGTATAACATCTGGCGATACTTTGATATTAGAAGAAAAGTTGGAAAGAAGCGAAACATTGATTGCACCAAAACCTAGTAATATTAACAAAACTGACTATATAGATGAACAGAACATAACGAACGAAATTAACTGTCCTGGAATATTGATGAAACATGTTGTTCCTGCGGATAATTCATGCCTTTTTGCTAGTATTTATTTTGTATTAAATGGACAAGTTGATGATTCTGGTACAGTTGCACCATGGATGCGCCAGTTAATTGCAGAAATGGTTTCAAAAGACCCCGAAAATTTTTGTGAAGCCATTTTAGGAAAGCCAAATCCCGATTATTGCACATGGATTCAAGATGATAAATCATGGGGTGGTGCTATAGAAATATCAATCTTATCAAATTATTATGGTATTGAAATTGCAGTTGTTGACACTATAAATGCTATCATTAATAGATTTGGTGAAGATCAGAATTATGCACATAGAGTTTTTTTAATGTTTGACGGTATTCATTATGATCCACTATATTTAGAACCATTTGAAGTATGTTGTCATTAGATGAAGATAATTTATTTTAACAATATTTATTTATAGGGTGGAAAGATAAGAACAATGTTCCCATCAGATGAGGTAACATTGCTTACAGAAGCTGAAGTACTGGCAAAAGAAGCAAAATCAAGTAGACAATATACAGACGTTAACAAATTCACATTGAAGTGTTTAGATTGCAAAATATTATTAAACGGGCAAGTTCAAGCGCAACAACATGCACAAAGCACTGGCCATACAAATTTTGGTGAAGTGGAATTGGACAAACAGTAACTTTAACAGTTAAAACAAGTTGGTTTGAACTATGCAACTTGTGTGTTCAACTTTATACATTACATGCTTAAATTATATTACTTTTTATTAAGTGAATGGGATGTTACATTATACAATATAAAAAATATATTTAAGAGAAATATTTATTTATTATGTTGCCTTATTCAATCTATGAATTTACTTCATGAAGAAACAAATCAAATTCAATATATTGAAGAAAAAACTTACTGTTTCCAGCCTAATTCTGTCTTGCCATCTAAAAACTTCTTAATTAAAGAATACAGGCTTAAGTTGATGTAAGATTATGAAAGTGTTGGAATAGGATTTCAAGGCACATACAAGAAAAATAATACAAACTAAAAGTTAGATTAAATTTAAGTTTCCACCTGGTGGAACCATTACCGACCAAGTTAATCATGCCTTAATTCTTAATGTGTGATGACGATAAGACGGATGGAAATAGGAAAAATAACCACTAGCAAAATAATCCAACTGGTCAGTTACACAGTAGATGTCAACATCATGTCGGAGGTACAACAAGGGGGTACAACAAATGTACATAAAAGACAGATTGTAACAGGAACAAGAATGAATAGAATCACACAAAACGTTGTGGTGGAAGCAGTCAAACAATTTGTATGCTTGTAAGTGGAACTCAGTGAAGATGAATGAAGATAAAGAGCTGTAGTGAAGAATAAAATCGACCAAACAAATCCTCTCCCAAGTATTCAGATAAAAAACTATCAATCAAATTATAAGAACATTGGCCATGTTCAGCCAGGGTCAGCACTATGACAGCAGCCAATGAACGCCAACGTGTCATTTAGTTGGCATTCAATTGGCTGCTGTCATAGCGCTGTCTCAGCAATCACCCAGCTAAACTGGCCATTTTCTGAGAATTCATCAAAAAAACTATTATCTGTAAATGTTGTCTTCATACAGCTTTGATATCCAAGCACTTCCTTAATGAAAATTGTTGCTATCTTGACAAATTTATTAAATTAAAAAATATTCTTATCTTTCTTATTTCAGTTGTTTTGATTTGTTTTAATACTTTTTATTGTTATTATTACTTTTCTTACATTTGCCTCAAAATCTCACAATTTTCGTTTAAAATCATTATTCATCATTAAACATGCATAGTGTTTCTTTTTGAATTATAGTTACTTCGTGTAGTCGTATTGATTTAAAGTTGGTAGCAGTTTGGCATCATTGTTTTGACAAATCAGTTGTTCAGGAATTGTCGTTTTGTGTGGTATTGTAAAGTACTCATTTTTTAATTCGTATTTAGTGAAGTGCATAAGTTATGAAATGTATCGAAAATATAGGATACATTTAAAAAATGTTTCCTGTGTTTGTATTCGAAGGTCCAGCTTTAATAAATAGACCAACAAGAAATGGAAGATATTGAAGATGAAACAGACTTAAGGGAACAAATATTTCACAACAATGTACGACAGCAAATTGTAAGTATAATGAAAATGTTATTACAAAATGCAAATTTTTTTAAATTTTGGAGCACGTTATGACGTACGTTTTGACAATTTGTGTAAAAAATGTTGCTTTATGAGCTAAATTTGCAGTTTACATTTTACATGAATGTTCTAAAAAGCAGCTGAAATATTTTACAGTTTATTGACTTTGTATTTATAGTGTAACGTGTTCTATTTTGTGCTAAAAATAATTTTTGCCTAGTACATTTCGTAACTGTACATTTAATTGTTTAATCATTCAAAGTTTAGCCAAATATATTTAGTAATTTAATGTAATTTTGTGTACTTTTACGTTTTCAACACTAAATTAAAAAATATAGATAATAAATATAATACTTAATCCATAGACTATTATCTAGATTTTTCAGTTTTAGATAAGATAATTATGTGGATCACTGTTTCACAACAGCACTTTAAATGTGTCTAGGACATGTACTTTATATAAATGTTGTTTTTATTTTATTTTTATTACACCTAAAAATAAATAACACGTAGTATAATCTACGTACATATGTAGGGTGCTTTAAATCGAGATGTACAATCATTGACAGAGTAAATGTCGTACCAATAAAACCGAAACGCACGTTGAAAATAACGACAAATGTCTTCCTCGCATCATGCTGACCGTATTTGAGAAGCAGGTACTATCGAATGCAACGGGCATTCGATAATATTTTACGGTATATATTACTACAGCACAGAGATGAGAGCAAAATTTATTGTTGAAAACATTTGAAATGTGTCATTCATGTATAAATTTGACATTGGAATTTGTAAGTTGAAAACAAATTAGGTATAGAAAAACTTACGATATAAACACAAAATACTATAAATGATAATA
>JAFFZR010027675.1:0-21351 GCA_018397195.1 Lethrus apterus | reverse complement strand
GTAACCATTACCGGGGGTCCGCGAATTTATACAAAATGGTTGAAACAGTTCAAGAAGACGATGAAAAGTCAAGAAGCGCGGAGCAATAAAAAATATTTTTAAGGCAATAAATAAAACATGAACCTATTATTATTATGTTCTGTGATTTTTATATAATTTTTATGATTTTTATGTATTTTTTAAAAATTTTTATATCATATTGCTTAAAAATTAGTAGTGCCTATGAGATTATTGAGCCAGAAATTAAGTCTCAAGAACGACGTAAAATGCCTAGGGTTGGGATGGGGTCCGCAAAAAAAATGTTGTTCAAGAAGGGGTCCACGAGATGTTGTAGAAACATTTCAGTTACTTATGTGAATTCCTCGTGAAAAATTGACACAGCATTGCGTAAACTGTTTTCTCCTAGCTTGTAGGCTAATGGTACTTTATATAGAAAAAACAACGAAAATAAGACACCTGTACATAATGGTTTTGCAGGTGTGGATCTTTGAAAAAATTGAACTTGAGTTCAAATAAATTGATAACTTTACCGGACGCAATTCACTTGCTCACTGATTTAGATTCGTTAGATCTGCGAAATAATCCAGACTTGATAATGCCTCCGAAGCCTCATGAGATGACAAGAGGAGCAGGTTTGGAATTTTACAACATAGATTTTTCTCTACAAAACCAACTCAGATTAGCTGGTGCAAACGTACCTGCTCCAACACCTTCAGCCAGTAAGTAATTCATCTATTTAAAAAATAAATTACTTGTTTTTTTTTTTAAGACGCTAGTAAAGATCCGATTGCAAGAAAAATGCGATTGAGAAGAGGTCGTCGAGATCACGAAGAAGCCGATCAGGATCAAGCGAAGATTTTAAAAGTACTACTTCACGATGCTTTGTCATAATTATTAATTATTGGTTTTTAGGGCATGAAAGATATAGCCAAGGAAAAAAATATGAGGAAAGGCGAAGAAGAATTAAAAGTAGAATCGTTAAAGTAAGTATATTTTAATAGTGTTACAGTTGAAAAAATTTATTAAAACAGGCCGAAACGTTGGGATGAAGCTTTGGAAAAGCCCCACTTGGATTATTCAGAATTTTTTGAGGATGATGCTGGACAAATCGAAGGGTTAACGATTTGGGAAATTGAAAATTTCTTACCAAATCGTATCGAGGAGGTTGCACATGGTAAATTTTATGAAGGGGATTGTTACATCGTCCTGAAGACATTTTTCGATGATTCTGGTTCCCACAATTGGGAAATTTACTTTTGGATCGGTGAGAAAGCATCGGTAGGTTTATTACAATAAAATTTACGAAATCTTATTTAACGATGTTCTTTTAGTTGGATAAAAGGGCTTGTTCGGCTATTCACGCTGTAAATTTACGAAATTATCTAGGGGCTCAGTGTCGAACAATTCGTGAAGAACAAGGTGATGAATCAGAAGAATTTCTATCATTGTTTGACACTTCCATAAAATACATCGAAGGTGGTCGTACTTCCAGTGGTTTTTACACAGTTGAAGATTCGGTATGCTAATAATTTTTTTTTGCGACATTATATGTTTGTAATTTTACAGTCGTATGAGACACGTTTCTACAGAGTGCATGCAGCAGGTGCCACTATACATTTGGAACCGGTTCAAGTTTGTGCAGATTCCTTAGATCCCCGTTTTGTGTTCTTCTTGGATACTGGAATGAAAATATTCATTTGGAACGGCAATAAATCGAAAAATACTTTGAAGTCAAAAGCCCGTTTGATGGCGGAAAAAATCAACAAGAACGAACGTAAGAACAAAGCTGAGATTGAATCGGAGAATATGGGGAATGAATCGAAAAATTTTTGGTTAAATCTTGGTCAGGCAAGTGGTTTGAAACCTGAAGCTCCAATACAGGTAAAATTTGTGTCTAAATTATATTACAAAATTTAAAAAATGGAAATTTAAGGAACATGTTGATGTTAATTTTGCTCCTGTGCCACCAAGGCTTTATCGAGTGCAATTAGGAATGGGATACTTAGAACTCCCTCAAGTTGATGTACCACACGGAAAACTTGAACACACTTTGTTGAGCAGTAAAAATGTTTATATTTTGGATTGCTTTTTGGATCTTTTTGTTTGGTTTGTACATTCGAATAAAAATAATTATATCAACCAAATAAAAACTTTTTCAGGATTGGTAAAAAATCAACAAGGCTTGTTAATGCAGCTGCTGTAAAATTATCTGAAGAATTATTTAGCATGATTGATCGACCAGAATATGCTACGATCATGCGAGTTCGAGAAGGAAATGAAACACAGGTAAGTATTTTATTATTAATTAAAAATTTTGACTTTAAAGCAATAATTAATTAACAATAGATATTCAAAGTCAAATTTACTGGATGGGATGAAGTCATAGCTGTAGATTTTACTCGTACTGCAGAGTCTGTACAAAAGACAGGTGCAGATTTAACAAAATGGGCTCTTCAACAAGAAACGAAAGCAGATTTGACAGCCTTATTCATGCCGAGACAACCATCGATGCCGATTACTGAAGCTCAACAGTTGATGGAAGATTGGAACGAAGACCTGGAAGGATTAGAAGCTTTTGTCTTGGAAGGAAAGAAATTCGTTCGTCTTCCAGAAGAAGAACTCGGCCATTTTTATTCGATGGATTGTTATGTCTTTTTATGTAGATATTGGATTCCAGCTGATGATATTGAAGAAGGTGAACCACTCGAGGAAAATTTCCAATGTGTTGTTTACTTTTGGCAGGGCCGTGAAGCGTCAAATATGGGCTGGTTGATGTTTACATTTACGTTACAAAAGAAATTTCGTGCGTTGTTTCAGGATAAATTGGAAGTTATCCGAACGCACCAACAGCAAGAAAATATGAAATTTATGGCTCATTTTAAAAGAAAATTTGTCATACATCAAGGAAAACGTAAACAGAAATCACAAAATGCCGTTGAATTCTATCATTTGCGATCAAACGGTAGCGCATTGTATACAAGACTTGTACAAATAAAACCTGATGCGACGGCTTTAAACTCAGCTTTTTGGTATTTTTGCAAATTATAAATGTGTTAAAATTAAATCATAATTATTTTAGTTACATTTTAAATGTGCCGTTTGAGCAAGATGAATCAGGAATTGTGTACGTTTGGATTGGTTCAAAATCAGATCCTGATGAGGCTCGTTTAATACAGGAAATTGCCGAGGATATGTTTAACGGTCCTTGGGTGAGCTTGCAGGTTCTGACGGAGGGTGCGGAACCAGAAAACTTTTTCTGGGTTGGTTTAGGTGGAAAGAAACCATACGAAACAAACGCTGATTTTATGGAATACACACGATTGTTCAGATGTTCTAATGAAAAGGGATATTTCATTGTTTCCGAAAAGTGTTCTGATTTCTGTCAGGATGATTTGGCTGATGATGATATAATGATTTTAGACAACGGACAACAGGTTTTCTTATGGTTGGGTGCTAATTGCAGTGAAGTGGAAATCAAACTCGCTTACAAATCCGCACAGGTAATGTTTAATTAAATTATTGAAAAAATTAAAGTATTTAAATTTTAGGTCTATATACAACATATGAGAGTTAAACAACCAGATTGTCCAAGGAAATTGTTCCTAACTCTTAAAAATAAAGAGTCTAAACGGTTTACAAAGTGTTTTCATGGTTGGGGAGTACATAAGAAACCGCCAGAATGATTTTTGCAAAGTATTGTTTATTCAAGTGATTATATTTTTTGAAATGTGTATTATTATATATGATAAACGATTTATTAATTTTTTCAAATGCCCAAAACTTACAAAGTCAAGGTATTAAGAAAAATGTGTACATTAACAAAATGTATTTAAGTTAATAAATAAATTACAATAAATTAAATGTAGAAACAATTTCTTTTAAACTAAATATTCATGTTCAATCATCATCGTCATCATCATCAGAAGGTACAAATAGATCATTCTCTTCGAGGAAATTTGCTATGTTCTTGCTGATGGTAGCCCCGATTAACAATCCAGTGACAACAGTACAAACTATTCCTAATAAACCAAAACGAGTTATTGCAGGTTCTGGTAATATAGCCCCCGATTTTGTTGTAGTTTTACATCTTGTGATCACACCAAAAGATTCTTTGTTACTTCGAAGACTTCTTCGTAATATCGAATTTAAATAATAAATCATTTTCTATTTATTGCAAATAGAAGTAAAACGAACTTAAAACATTGCTAAAAATCTATTTTCTGTTATCTCATTGAACCTAACTATTGATTTCGCTAAATTGCATATGTCCTAATATGCAATTTAAATAGATCGTTCCTATTTGTATAAACTTATTAACTATTTAAACGTGTACGATTATTAATATGATTGATTTGGCACTAAAACGTATAAAATAAATTATTAGTTAAATTAGTATTTGTTTAGCTTTAGTGAGAATGATAGGTGGAGTCGTAGTTCGTCTGCTACACCTGATATTTGACACTTGAATAAACATTGACATTTGTTGTATAAACAATTTATTATGATAAACTAGATTGAACATGGATATCTTAACGACTAGTTTAGATGCTTTATTACGTAAGTATCGTTTTATAACGAAATTTAGTATTATTTTAAACCATTTAAGAAAGAGCAACAAATCCTCAAAATCAAAACACAGACATAGCCGCTGTTGAGGCGTTTTGTGTATTAATTAATAAAGAAAAAGAAGGATGTAATATTGGTGTCAAGTTATTAGCTGCTAGACTACACTCCAGACAAGAAAAGGAAGTTCTTCAATCACTTAACATTTTAGATATGTGCATGCAAAAATGCGGTAGCTCCTTCCAATCAGAAGTTGGAAAATTTAGATTTCTCAACGAAATGATCAAATTAGTCTCTCCGAAATATTTAGGTTCACAGACACCGCTTTCCGTGCGTCAAAAAGTCTTACAATTAATGTACCTTTGGACGTTGGATTACCCCACTGAAAGTAAAATAAAAGAAGCTTATGACATGTTAAAGAAACAAGGTGTTATAAAAGAAGTGCCGTTGAGCGTTAACGCCGAAAATTGTGCAATTCCCGAGAGAAAAGCCAATTCGATCTTCAACGATGAAGAAAAATCCAATTTGTTGCAGAAATTACTGCAAAGTAAAAACCCCGAAGACTTGCAAGCGGCCAACCGACTTATCAAATGTATGGTCAAAGAAGAAGACAAACGAGCTGAGTTAAAAAGTCGTCGAGTTATTGAATTAGAATCTGTTCACAATAGTGTACGTTTGTTACATGAAATGTTGGATTCATACAAACAAGATTCTTCTTCCCACAACGATTTGGAATTGATCAAAGAGTTGTATCAAAATTGTGAACGGTTACGTCCAAGCATATTAAAATTGGCAAACAACAGTCCACAAAGTGAAGAAAATTTAAATGAAATTTTGTTAGCCAGTGATGAATTGGGAAAGGTTTTTGAAAAGTACAAAGAAGTAATCATCAGGGGCTCAGAAAATTCACAAAAAATTGAGTCTGAATCAAACCTTTCTTTACTTGATTTCGATGGTAATTCTGAATCTGCCTTGTTAGATGAGCAGAAATGTGATACGTCAAAGGAAAATGTTAAACAATCTGAATTTGATATTTTGTGTGATATTTTTACCACACCTAATGTTACTAATTCTTCGAGTGTTTCCGAAAATGATATTTTAAAACCAATACCTACATTACTAAAAGATGTAAATCCAGGTAAACTTCGTAATTATTATTTTTGAATGTAACATAATTTTGATTTTAGCGGAGAATGGGGAAAATGTTAATACTAATGGTAAAGCAAAAGCTTTAGATGACTTGGATGCTTTGGGTGAACATTTATTGAAACAAAATTTACAATCTTCTATTAGGCAAGGTTTTCAATTTCAAAAGTAAGTGAGAATCCCATTTGGGTTTGAGTTCAATACCCCAATTATTATTAATGCTTATATTTGTACTTTGTGTTTAGGAATCCTGATAAAATTCCAATGAATTTACTACCAACACTTAAAGACACGAAATTATTAAGTAAGTCCATCGATAATAAAAATCCTGTTGGATTGCACGATGCTCTTAACTTTGACCTTACTTATTTGCTTGAAAAGCCAATAAAAGAGGACGTAAAAAATATAAAATGTGATCAAAATGGAGATGATTTATTGGTCGATATTGCCGAAGATGTGCCTGCAAATTTAATTTACAAAGATGAAAAAGCAGACATTCTGAAAGAATCCACTGATCTGAAAATAAACGAAATTGGAAAAATAAAGACTGAAACTAAATTGAGTGATGTGTACGTCGAGCTCGAAAGTATAAAACCAAGCAGTATTCAACCTCTTATGGTACATGAAGAAAAAAATGGGATAAACGTGACGTTGCATTTTGCAAAAGACAGGCCCAGAGAAGATGTTAGTGTTATTGTTGTTACTATTGTTAGTAAGAGTGAGCATGCTCTTAAGAATGTTTTATTCCGGGCAATTGTACCTAAGGTGAGTGTCAGATGTGTATTAATGGTTTATTTTTGTGTGCATGTTGCAGACATGTAAAGTGAAGTTACAGCCAGCATCGGCAACTGATTTGCCTCCGTTTAATCCATTTTTACCACCAGCTGCTATTACTCAAATCATGCTGATAGCAAATCCGGAAAATGTGTTAGTTTCTTTGAAATTCATCATAAGCTACAATATCGATGATGAAACGACTACGGAAATGGGCGAGATTGATTCTTTACCGATATTACCTTAATTTGTATTGCATTGGCATAATGTGAAAGATCTGATAATTTGTCTCGATATTTTTATATTCAGTTAATGTTTGTACATATAATCGAGTTATGTAGTAAGTAAAATGTATTTTCAGTAAAGTACTTAATTATCAAAGTATTATTTGGTGAGTTTTGTGATCTTGGTGATCTGCAATCAGACTTATTATCCTCACTTCTGATATTTAATGTGGCTGATTAGTACTTTTTGAATTTTAGCGCATTCCAAATGAAAATGTATAATCCATAAGTGATAGAAAATCCAATATATTGTGCAAAATGTATATGTTTATTTATTTTTAAGGCACTTTTCTAGTTTTGTGATACGTCAGTTTTATTTTTGGTGTCTACTCTTTACACATTTTATTATATGTTTTTGAATTAATAAAGAAATTATATATTGGGCTGTGTTGTAATTTTCCAAATGGCACTTCATTTGAAATGAGAATAAAGGCATCAATAAATTTGAAATACAATTTATCTAGATGTTAGTAATCTCTGATCTAGAGTACATACAAAGAATATGTATACAATGCGCGCCTAATGTATGGAACAAATTCATTATAAGAGAAAATATTTTGGGAAAAAATCCTCAAACAGGAATGAAAGCAAAAGCAGGCAACCAGTAATACTCGCCAGTCGTTCGATTATGCCATCAATCAGGCTTGTCTTATTTAATTTGACAATACTGTACCCCAATCGGAGAAAATATTTTCGAAAGTCGTTTGCAATCAAATAGAATATAGAATTCAAGAAAATATCACAAAATACGATTAAAATTTATTTAAACAATATACAATTAATCCGTACAAACGTCACGAAATGCCAAAGCTGTTACGGCCTTTTGATGGCCAGAATATTCCCTCTCCAAAGCGCCACTTTTCACATTCCATAATTTTGCATATTGATCAGACGACGCTAAACAATCAATAAATAAGCATAACACACAATTTTTATGAAAATAAATCACCTGTAAATACATATTGAGAATCCGAACTAAAAGCCACGTCCCAAACCCATCTTTGATTTTCCTTCTTCAACTCTTGTAGTAAAGAGTAATCGCAAGTTTTCCATATTTTGGCCGTTTGATCAGCAGATGTCGTAATCAACAACCTGTAAAATAAACAATTACAGTTGCAAATTTGCAATATATGAAATTTTACGTTGAATCTGGACTAAATTTGCATTTTAAAGCTTGTCGCTTGTGAGCGTCAAATTTATGTTTTGGGTGCATCTTAGTTGGTTCCTCGTTTTTGCTCGGCACCAAACTCCATATGTAACATCTTCCTTTACTGTTTACAGCGGCCATGTGTGTCCCATCAGGATCAATAGCAATGTCCAATATCATCGAATTGCCTTCGGGTATCTACAGTGTGATAGAAAAAAATTAGTCAAAGTAAGCCATGGACAAAAATTGGCATGTCTTTATTTAAACCACTATTTATTTCTTAATGCCAAATTGACGTTTGTCAAAAATGTAAGAATATTCAACTGCTTCAATAGGAAAATGCTTTTGAAATTGTTCGTAACAGGCAATGTAAGAATATTGCCATTCACCATTTCCTGTTTCATTTCTATTTGTAAAATGGGTTAGGAAAAGCTTTGATTTGTATACATTAATTTAACATTAAGAAATAAGTAGTGGTTTAAGTAAAGACATGCTGATTTATGTTCATGGCTTACTTTAAATATTTTTTTTATTAACTGTACTTTTCAAATAGATATAACTTCACTGCAAATACTTACTAATTGTTCATTGTTATCAGTTTTCATGTCCCACCGATAAATGTTTCCACTTTGATCACCGATGAATAATTCACCTTGATTTGGATGCAGCGTGACACAAGTGATAGGAGCTAGTCCCTCGAAAGACTTCAAACATTGGTAATTTGATGTGCGCATGTCCCATATTCTAACTTGAGAGTCTTCACCACCTGAATACATCCATTTACCATCTTCCTGATATCCTATGCTCGTTATATTTTTCGGAACTATGTCTATGTCGGTGACGGCGTTTGGATTCGATGAATGCAAGTCGTACGTTCGTATATGTTGATAACTTGCTGCGGCTAATCTAGGCTCATTCGGTTGTATCGCCAAAGCATTTACTTGCTAAAATAATTCATCTGGGATGTGGTTATCTTAACGTTTACACTTACGGTTTCTGCATGTTGCATAGTGCGAAGACAAACACCCGAATGTGTTTGCCATAATTTTATAGTGTGGTCGTAACCTGCTGTTGCTAAAATAACTTGATCGCTTTCTCCGGGGTTATCGACAGTCATTATAGGTAATAAAAATGATCGTTACAAGTCCGATTAATAACAAATTACAAAGTAAAAACCACCGATCTTGTAAGAATCAATATTTTAAAATGATGTTTTGGATATTTTAAACATTCGACAACTACGTCAAAATTTGACGTCTGGCGTGTTTGAACTACTACACAAATTGTGTATATGAACTACGAACCAGACAAACTATTGCAATTGAAAACTAATTAAAACAAATTCTTTACATGTAAATTTAATTTAAACACACCGCAAATTATTAACAAAAGAATATACATTAAACATACATTTACAAATATATACACAATCGAAAACATTTTATATACAAATTTTAAAAAAAGTCATCTAAGTATCTAAAACATTATTTAAGACTTTAACAACTTTTTCGTTCATATCATCTCCATCTTTATTATCCAAATCAGCATCACAATCACTACTAGTAGAGGGTACGGTAGTTTGTGAGAGGTTCAATGAACTATAATCTCCGGTATTACAAGGAATACTAGGTATTTGAACGCCTTGTTTTGAAAAACCTAAATAATGCGAGGATTGTGGTTTCAACGGCGAAGGTAAATTTACAGGCGAGGTTTCCTCTTTCTTGTCCAAAATTGAAACCATTTCGATTTGAGATTTTTTAGATTCAACAAAAGGCAAAATAAAATTATCATGTTCCCTGTGTAAAATCGATTTCGAAGGTAAAAGTGGTGATTGTGTGATATTGCATGTTGTGCCAAGTGGACTGAACGGATCGGGAGTAAAACTGGGGGATTTTCTCTTATCAGGAATCAGTTCATCAGCGGCGCTATTTTCAGCACTCAAGTCTGAAAAATCTATATCGTAGTTAATATTTGATAATCCTAATAGACCACTTTCGTCAGGTGTCAACCTATCTATGCTATGTGTGTCATATGCATAGAATAAATCATTGGATTGTGAAGCTGGTACAAATGGGATTATATCCAATTCCAGTTTGCTTTTTTCAGTTAAATTTACAGTTTGTAAGTTTTGTGTGTAAAAATTATTCAATTGTGGACCATTTTCAGATTGTTGTGTATCTTCAGAAACATTTTCAATTTTTATGGGAATTTGGTCTTTTCGATCATTTATGGGATTTTCTGCATCTAAAACTGTTGGTGCAATTGGAGATGGCAATGTTGCATTTATAGAGTCCTGTTTATCTAAAGATATTGGTACTTTCCTTGGTTTGATTATAAGTGGGGTTGCTTCGATTATCACCTCAACTTTTGACGATAAGTCATTCTGAAATTTATAAAATAAGAAAAAATCAAACAAAACAAAGATTTACCTTAAAAGTTTCCATTTTTTGTCGTAAAGTTTCAGTGCTTTTTTTAATGTTATCTGTACGTTCAGATAAAAGTTTCAATTGTGAAAGATGTTCGTATAGTTGATGCATACCATCACAAGCTACCAACGCTGATTCCCAAGCGCTCACTGATGTTATTGTGCCAGTCATATAACCTTGAAATTCCACTTCGGACATATTCAAAGACTCTGAAGTTAAATTTTCAATGAACGAAACCGCACAACACTGAAAATCTATATTGTATTTGTTTGCTGTAGACTTTATGAATGACTTACAAGATTGGTGAAATAATAACCACCTTCGCCTTGCATGAGTCGTGTGTCGTTACAAAATCTCGTTACATAGAGCATGTTGCTTTTCAATCGAGTGGGATTTGCTTTTAAAACGACGAATATAAGAGCAGGAAGAAATTCGTCAGCACTCACTGGACCACCCTGACAATGCTGTAAGACTTCTACAACACTTCGGCAGCATCGAACTACACATGCTAATTTTTCTTGTGGGGCTTTTACTGAATCCATGCCTATTATATTATACCAGAAAAATTCATTAGTTATCATTTTAAGAATTACATTCAATTCATAAAAAAATTCTACTATGACAGTTTTATATAAAAAAAATTAAATGTGTATACCTAACAAATCTGTTATTGCTGTATAAACTAAGTCGCGAACTTCCATACTGGTTTCACTTATACAACAATCCAAATGGTGAGCATTGACCCAACTAAGTTTTCTGATACGGTCCTGTATCGCCAGATCTTTTTCTTCATCACTTGTCGATTGTGGACAAAATAAAATACTGAAAAATTTTACTTCAACTTTATAAACAAACAAAAATCAAACAATTACCTATAAAGATTGATCATCACAAACTTTTCAAAGAAATCAACCAATTGATCTTTCATCTCCTGGTTTACATTTTCATACAAACGTGAAGTTGCAATATGATCGGCGTACCAGTTGTAATATTTCTGTGAAAAAGCAGCGATTTCTTCAATCGATTTATCCTGCATATCAATTCTACTATCTATCTTCCGATAGAAATTATCGACAGATTTGTAGAAGTCTGCGTAAACGAATTCATCTAAACTTCCAAACATCGTTTTGTACTCGGCTTGAAGTTTTTCACTTTCTGGATTATTAAAGCGCGCCCTAACGGTACGTTCAACTCGTCCAGACACATCTAAAAGTTGTACGATGAGAAAAAATAAAAAGGAAAGACTACCAAACCTTTTGCACTGGATGATTTTCGGAAAACCGCTGGAGTTAAATTTTTCAGGTATTTGTTGCGTTTGTCAGTCTGTTGGCGTTTCTTTTCTTCGAATTTTGAAAATCCCGAAATGTGCGACGCTTTGTGATGGGAGCTTTTTTGGGTTTCCTTTTCCATAGATTTGCGGTAACATATTGAACAGTAACCTGTAATAAATAAATAATTAAAAGAAACTTAAAACATAAGAATACTTTTACACAAAAACATCGGTAAAATGTAAATAAAGCATCTTATCGAAACGTTAAGGTCAATGGATCGATTGCAAAGTTCCTCACAAAGGATTTCAGCTTGTTTGCAATATGTATGTAAGAACTTTAAAAATAAATATTACTGCATCAACACCAGACACAGAGTGGAAAATTCTAAAATTAAAGAGGAAAGGGAAATTCGAGAGAAGATTGAAACGTTTGTGATTTATCGTATATCACTAATTTGAAGGCTGTTTAGCGCAAAAAATTATCACTTGTTTAAAAATAAAGAAAATCGTGTTCTAAAGATGAAATCTTTTTTTCTTATCTAAATCATTACCGATTGCGTATGTGTTTTAAATATAAATGTTATCACAAAATTATCATTTGATTTTTTTTGTCATCGAAGATCGATAATATTTCGGCATTTTTGATCATTTGTTTATGTTCCTTATCAATTTATGCATTTATGAACTTAACAGATGTTCATCCTTTCTAACAATATTTTAAAATGTTGTAGAGGAAGATAAATGACTTTGTAAATCTGCAAACAAGATATAAAAAATAACAGACAAAAAGGCACACACAGTATTTATAGAATGGAAAGGGGGGGGAGATCGAGGTAGTGAAAAAATGATTGTACCTGGGGTTGATAGTGAAAAACACACGCACAAAAAATACTGATAGGAATAAACAAACAAATTTGCGCCTTAGGAGAAGTCAACTCCATCTATAGAAAGGGTTGTTTTGGGTAATAATTTAGGGCGAAATTTATTTTCTTATTATTAAAAAAAAAAAGGATTTTAAAGACGATATATTAAATAATAATAATAATAAATCTTACCTCCCCAATCAGCGTTACCGAAATATCCACAACCATCCTTGCACTTCAAATCTGCTTGATTTATCCTCAAAGAGGGCTGTTTGGTTGCGTACATGATGTACTTGTATGCACGCTGTAAAGGAAACATAGGCATATTTCTTATTCAAATATAAACAAACGTTTGTTAAAAAAAATGTTGAAGTCTTAAGAAACTGGGAGTAGGAAATTCCATAAATTCTTCTACGAAAAGTTGGCGTTGAAAAATCGTTTTTGTTTTTTACTAAAAATCTGCTACCACGGTGGTAGGAAGCTGTGGTCGTGTTCGCAGAGATTTAACGCGACCATCAGAACGAAAAGTAGCTGCGGATATTTGCAAGATCTTGCGGAAACTCCTTCGTCGAAATCGCTGATTCTCGAGGTCAGAAGTTCGAAAACGGAACAAAACACCGTCAAGTTAGTTACACCGGGATCGGCCATTTGACAAGCGCGAAAATGGTAAAATTTTGGCGCAAATCGCGATAAAACGATCACTTTCGTGAAGATTTCTCCGGGACGGAACACTGCCAGAATATGACCGGTGATGATTAGAAATTGAAATATAAAGGTCAGATAACGGCAGAGCAAATAGACGAAGGCGGCTTCGTATCAATGGGAAATATATTAACCCCCACCCACATGGATTTTTGTATTTTTTTATGTACTTTGTACGAATAATTCGAAATTTGATCGATAGATTTCGAGTGTAGTACCTAATACTTGAAGCCTATCGTTATCGACAATATTTCTCATAGTTAAAATTATATCATTCATATGGTCAAGTTCAATTGCTTTTTTATACAGAAATGGTGATATATGATTTTTTTAAAATTATTGTGCAATTCGGCGATCTTCAGAACATGTTATGTAAATATGTGATATCAGCGATGTAATTGATTTAAAAATAATAATAACAATTTAATTTATTAATTAGGGCTTTTCGTTCTAAGAAAAGTACATTACGTCATCAATTATCGCGCGATTGTTGGATATATTTTGAACTATTAAGTAGCAAATGCAATAATAATAATAATAATAATTTTACACACACGTGTTTATTTGAAACAATAATAAACTATATTAACAAAGTTAGATTACAATATATTTCCTTACAATGTGACGTAATGTACTTTTAAGAGCGAATACACTCTACATTACAATCAAAAAATTTAATTTAATCAGTCACGAGCTGGACAGTTAAAGAAAATGAAATTAAAGCGTGGTTATGGGAAAATTTGATTGCCAATTGACACAAAAATTGAAGTAATCATCGGGTGATTTTGTGAATTTGTCTTTGACAATTAAAAGAAAATTATCGAAAGATTGAATATTTTATTCGTCATAATTTGTCAATAAACTGAAGAACTGTCAAAACATCGACATTTGTCAAAGTACACAAATGGGGATGTATTGTGACAATTTAAATGAAAAACTGCCAAAATATATCGAAACTTGCCAAAGGATGTAAATGTGTCAAAAAACTTGTGTTAAAAGTTAAAAATGATGAAAGTATTGTCTTCCAACATTATCAAATTTTAAAGGCTGTGTTATTTTTTAATTATTTAGTTAAAGTCAGTAGAGGACAAGAAATCATATCAATCGTACCAACCCATTGTACAACCATATCTTAATAGTTCATTCCTAAGGAACATCTTCTGTTTGCACAAATTAGTAGCATGTTTCATGCAACATACTGCCATTTTCCGGAAAAATGTGTTTTAAAACATGTCTCAAACGGTGCTTATAAAACATACATGGAAGTAATCACTCCATCGTGTTTCCTATTAGCCTGAAAATGTCTAAAAAATCTACTTTCTAAAAAAATTATTTTATTTCATTCGACAATGAAAATATTTGTCACAAAATAAAAGGACGTTGACACAGTAGACTGTAGACTTTTGAAAACGCCGATGTTTACCAGCGAACAACGTGATTATTTGGTAGTAAGACAAATATTTACAACTAGGGACAACAAAAGCGATAACAACAGGAAATGCAGTTCTTTGACCAACGTTATCAATCGAGTGTTATCGTTGAGTACAAACGTTCATTAATTAAAGTTAATGATAGTAACACGACTCACCTTACGATTATTCTGTTACAATTAAAAATGTCATTTTCACTACACAAATAAAATTTTAAGGTTATGTACATACGTCAAAATCACTGTCGCCAACTAATAACCAATGCATAAAATATATTTTCATATTTTAAATTACTTTATTATTATGCTAATTTGAGAATGTAAAAATCGAAATGTTTGTTTAAATCTTTCGTTGTTAACACTTATTTACATTAATTTTTGAGTTTTTAAATTTTTAATTTAGGGACTTTTAGGTTGCTTTGTAATTTTGACGTTAGCATCAGGAATATTTCAGGTTAGAAAATGTTTTGCGTTTAGAAAAATACAATCATAAAAGTAATAAATTTATTTAAAAAAATATATAAATATGACACTATTCATGGTAAAATGTGTGATAATAATCCTATCTACTGGTTAAATATATACACGGATTAAACGTAACTGTCGACACATTCTTGAGCTTGAGCTAAAGCAACTAATTGCTGCGGTTCCAATGACATGTAATGAAATACTGGCTTTTCTACAGGAATGTCGATGTCTGATTTAAAAATGATGGGTTCACCCGTACCAGGCAAAATTGTACTCATTGTTTCGCTCCAATGAAACGGTGACAGTTTATTCTGAAAATAAATAGAATTATTATTATTAGGTACTATCTTATTATATAATTATTATTATTAAAATCATACTACATTCTGAATGACTAATTTGGGAAAGAATTAAAAAAAAAATTACATAATGTGGCTTACCTCGTAATAAATAGATTCAAAATACTTTTTCTTAGTCGAACCAATTTTAAGAATCATCGTTTCGGAATACAGAACCGGGTGTTGCTTTGGTTGAAAATAACATGTTGTTACATATCTTTAAAAAAAGGATTAAAAATGTAAAATTTTTGAATTAATTAATTTATTTGCTTACCTCTTTGGTGCAAAAAGGCCCGATTCGGTGCGTTCATGCGATTGGGCTATTTGTTCAGATTTGGTTTTTTGATGTACTCTTCTGTGGACAAAAATTATTAAGTGATTAAATTTTTTTGTGCAATTAGACCTACACACGCACTGATTTGTCGATTATATTCAAATAGAAATTATTATTTTTGTTTTTTATTATTTTTGCTGGCAAGAATTTTGATTTTCTTTCTATTAGCGAATTTCTTGGAGCCATATTCTCCGACGATGGAATAATAATGATACGGATTATGTTGAAAGAAATCCACAAAAAGGTTACAAAGGTTTAAAAAAAGTGTTTTCTTTTAAATTTAAATTCGAAATTTAAACGCGACAAAAAGCCACCTTGCTGGTTTATATGCATATTTTCAGAATAAAATTAAAGTGTATACAAGTTGTTCCACAAGCAAGCTATTGAGGATGAAGTTGTTTATTGTTCTATGATTGGTAGTTTCAAGTGTAAAAAACGATTTTGTACACAAAATAAAGTTCATTTGATGGTGATGTTTATTAACTTTTTTTAGCAATAATTACAATTTAAAAACATCACATTTTGATAAAATGACAGTAATTTAAAATTATGTGACGTCATAAAATATCAAAATACTTACTCTGTTATATCGGTGCTGTGGGTTAATTCTTGGCTAGTTTTGTCATTTTGTTGGCTCGATAAATCTATAAGAAAATTATTTGCTTTAAATAATTTTGTATACATATTTTTAATGTAAAAAAATGCCTATATCTAGCGACATCTAGCGACTAATTAAAGGGTTACATTTTAAATTTTTGATTATTTAAACAACACAATTTACTTTCTGTTTCTTAGGGGGATAATTACCCGCATTTTGATAAGGAAGAAAGTTAGAAGTTGATTAAATTTTTGTACAAAAAGGTTTAGTTGTTTTGTAAATAGGTGGTTTCAGACCATTGTCCTCATCAGTCTTTAAATATTTTCTATTATTAATTTTTGCCATAATGTATGATAATGCCCTGCAAATAACTAGTAAAAATAATAAAATCCAAATACATACAAACATAACCTAAAAAAATAACTAGTCGCACTGGAAAAGAACGAGAAATAACAAGAAACACTATAAAGAATAATTGTTTAAAAAGAAAACGAGAAAATTTAACAAAAATGAAAAATTTAATTAAACACACACTAAAAGTGACATCATAATAAAACAGAAATAAAAATGAAACAAAAATTAAAACACAAAGAATTTTAAAAACATTGAAATGACATATAGAGGTTGTTGGTTTTATTCGTAATTACTATGTATCATTGTTTCGAACTATTAGTCCTCGTCAGCATAGGTTTTGATCAGGGGCGCACGGAAATTAATTATGGCAATTATGATTAATTATTTTACGTTCAAATGTAATAGGAAACTTATATAATTTTTTGTAAACCATGGCGTGAGAACCGCTTTATATGTTAATAAGCTTATATTAGCCACTTGCTGCGCGCTTTGTACAGATTTGGGCGTTGCTATGTACTTTACAAAGATGTGCATGGAGGAATTAATTATTGAATCTCACTGTAAACATAGCATGAAACAAATTACCCATTTAAAGCATATTTACTTAGAAAATTTATATTTTTCACGATTTCTCTCATACAGCGTTCCCATGTATAGAAAGTTATGATTTTTAAATATTTGCCTTTGACAATCGTATTTAATTTTATCTACATTTACCGCGTTATCTATAGATACGGATATCTCAAAATAAAACGTCTAACAAACGCAAATTAAACAAATTATGCACTAAAAAAAAAACTTACAAGTTCCATTTTTAGCGGAATTTTCATTTTCCCTTTGTACGACGTCGTGGTACCTTTCGTTTTCCAGGAAACTGTGAGAAATATTTTTCATCACTTCGCCGCGTCTTTGTACCAAATGGGCCGGGGCGTCAACTTTCGGTTTCATTTCGAAAATTTTCACGTTTTTTGGTTTTGCCAGCGATACGTGAGTGTATCGTTATAATGGTTCGTCACGGAGCCGTCCCTGTTGTCATCAATAATGTTACTTTCGAACTGATAAAGTAGCTTCCGAGTGTTCAAAGCAAGGAGATGATGACGTCATGTCGATTAGCATAAATTCTCGGTATGCATTTCCACCCATTTCGTGATAGAACGGCACGATTTAGGTTTTGTTGTAATTTTCAGTTGGATTTAAGTTTATACAGATTGATTGTGTTTGCTTTTTTTAAATTTTTAATTATTTATAAAATGTAATAATAAATAAATAAATCCAACTTTATCCAATTTAGCCCAAAAGACTAATTGCAATACCTCAAAGAAAAAACTAAGTACATATATGCATTTTAGTCTAATAGAAGAAAAAATAAATGAAACAAATTAGAACAACAAAAAATCACAATACAATTTAAATCAGGCAAACCTAAAACTTTAAACTGATTTTTTAATTTAATTCCAAATAAATTAATTTTAATCCAAGCGAAGAAAAAAAATCAAAATAAACACTGAAAAATAAAACAGGTAGGAAATATGTGTTTTTGACTTTTTTGCATATTGATCTCGGAAAATACACCTTATAATTACAGAATTCGCCTATTTTTAAACAAATTCATAAAATTGTACGTGAAAGGCAATATCAAACATAAATGTCGTTATTTTATACGTAGGTCGATAAAACCAATGCCATGATGTCATGTGCCAATAATATAACTGACGTTACACATCTTTGTTTAAACTCGACAAATTGTTGTCGTATCTAATGAGCCGCGAACATTTTTTTTAAACAAATATTTATATAAATATTTACGTTGATTTACTTGGACGTCTAAAGTATTTGTACGATTTGACCTGTTTGAGGTAATAAATATTTGTCGAGGTCATCGAGATTGTAAGACCTTTCTTTGTTGGGAAGGAAATTCTTCGTATAACTAACGTTTGAACAATAGAATATTTTGCGAGATCAGGTAGACGGATTTGGGAAGTTATTTGTAATAATTCTTGAAATGTTTTTTTTTTCTAATATTCAAAATGTATTAATTGTCGTATGATGTGGTGCCTAATGTATTTTTTTTTTTTTAAATATTATGGTAAATGGATGTAATTTTAATAAATACATATTTAAAAGCTGGAATGTCAAAGTAGTCTGCAGTGGCGTAGCGAGCTTAACTCGCTCCCGGGGCACAATACCTTTTTAGCCCTCCCCCCATTCGAAAACCATGTAATATTATATGTAAAATATACTCGCAAATTAATAAATAAATAAAGTAAAATAAATAAAGTCGTAGGCTCAAGCTAGGCTTTAAATTTGAGACAAAAAATGTAATTGAGAAAACAAGACGGACCATTTGGCGCCCCTTTGTTAGTAGCGCCCGTGGCATGATGCCCCCCCCCTTGCCCACCCCTCGCTACGCCACTGCTGTCTGCTCCAAGCATCAATCGTATCAATATTTATTAACTACCATAAATATATGAGCCTACGATTAAAACTATTGAATGATTTTTAGGACAAAAAATTCAGAACTGTTCAAAAATTAAATAAATGAAAAATTGAAATTAAGGAAAATAATACATAGTCTTAAACTTAAACTTACCATTGAACATTTCGTCCCACATCTACGTTCATTCTTCTTATATGTATATTTTTAAAAGTATATGGCTTTTAAAAATGAATGATTGAAGTGTTGAATTTCTTGATTGAACCTTAAATTTTGTTTTATTCATGAAGGACATTTTTTACATTAAAAATTACAAACTGGTAAGAACATAACACAAAACTCATTGATTTAAAATCAATTTAAATTTAAATTTTTTTGCAGTAATTGTTTTTTAGCTTTTTTAGTTTCTGGAAGATATTTAAATTTTAATGGTGTTTTTCCAATTTCAACGTTAAAACAATCAAAAGTTTATTAAACAAGGCCAATACATTGGATTTTTAAATTTAAACTTTTTAAAATATATTTCCCATTATGTTTCTATAATATACATAATCAATGACAATTAATAAATAAACAATAAAGATACGTAAGTGCACATAACGAAACGATTTTTAATATACGAAGAAAACCGGAAGTTATATTATATATTTGAGTATTTACAGCTCCATCTGTTGAGGATTTGCATTTAATATACTTACATCCATTACTCATAGATGGCGCTGTAATTCAGTTTGCGTATTTTCGAACAATAATTTCAGTAATTTATTGCTCAATAAAAAAAATACTTTGCATATTATTTCCGAATTAGTCTACAAACGATTACGAAATCCTGTCCAAACTGTCCTTTAGTATAGTTTTAATTATCTTCTAATTTTCCAAATTATCTCTTACTTGAATATCATTTTTGTTAATATTCCTATTTACTCTTAAGTTTGCAACCAATAAAATACTTGACGTGTAGTATAAAATATATTATTTATTACGACCCACCTCTTCCTTAAATAAGTACAGATATTTTAACAGGTGAGAGCTGACAATAGCCCAAACCCAAATATGCAAAAATGACGGTCCTATGTCGAAGGGTGCGCCAGAAAAAAATAATTTAAATTTTAAGTAAAATATGACAGTAACGCCGAATTATCATCAATAAAGGTTGTTTTGCAACATTTCATTTTATTCCCGCCAAAGGGAGTTGATTTTCAACGTGACACATATTGAAATGGACACAGCACCGTACTCAGAACCGAATGCCCACATAAAAAAATGACATTTTTCGAAAATTTAAAATGAAGATAGAACCGCCGTTTTTGCGGATTTGGGTTTGGGTCAAGGTCAGCTATCACCTGTTAAAATATCTGTACTTTTTAAGGAAGATCCTGTATATTATTAATTATTTGAGTGTCGTAATATTTGTTGCATGCTCCACACTAAAAGAATAATAAGTATAATTTTAAGCAATTGAAAGTAAGAATAGTAGACGGAATTCGAGAGTTCTAAGGACCCCCACTGCGCATGCGCGGTGACCTTTGACCTTGTCCGGCGGGAAAATTAAAAAATGGCGAGAAATTTGAATTATAACAGTGATAGGAGGGAAATTTGAATTCTAAAATGGCGGCGGCGGGAAATTTAAAATACAAAATTTAAATTCTAACAGTGATAGGCGGGAAATTTCAAATATAAGTGGTAGGCGGGAAATTTGAAATCTAAAAGTGATAGGCGGGAAATTTGAAATCTAAAAGTGATAGGCGGGAAATTTAAAAATATTAAAGTCGAGAAATGCAGCTCTGTGATTGGTTGAAATTAAAAGTAAAAGAAGCTAATTCATAATTATAAGAAAATGTTTATATTAAATGTAAAAATTTACACAGTACATTCACATTAGTCATTGTACAATTACTTAAATTATTCGTATGATAAAAACAGGGATTATTTGACTTAATTAAATTGGTGTTAGATACATGTTCCAAATTAACAATTTCTTTACTTAAATACTTATTTAAAAAACACTGCTTTTGGTGACCTTTTACATATATCACATCGCAAGAGTTGGTAAATGTATTAAGAATGTCTTGAATCTGGTTAACAGACACGTGACCATCGTAGTATTTTATATGATGATGATTTCTCTCCAACCAACGAATTTCTTTCTTCTTTGACAATCAATCGATCAAATTTATTACCGGTCGTCAGTACGGCTACTGGGAGCGACTAACGCTTGGGC
>JAFFZR010027674.1:0-21356 GCA_018397195.1 Lethrus apterus | reverse complement strand
GCAAATACAAGGAATTGCTTTATCGGCAGCAATGTCTGAAAAATGCCTAAAAATGTCTAAATTCAAAAATGAAATCTAAATAATCAATGAAACAAAATTAAAAACTAATTAATATTGGGTGTAGTAACGTTACGCGATAATACGTTATATATAGTGAGGAAAGAGCTCATGCGTACTTACTTACTTACTTACTTACTTAATTGCTTATTAGTTATTTTTTTTTATAGCTTAGGACAGGTTAAAATAAAAAATCAGTTATCACTAAGGTGTATAACTGTATTTTTAGCCTGATTGATCCAATTAAAATATATATTTACTATGTATGATATTGTTACGCGTTATTAAGAAAATTTTATATTTACTTTATATACTAGGTATATATTTAATTTAAGGATGTTTTGGATTTTGGATCAATAAATAAATTATTATTATTATTATTATAAATATTCGCGCACTTGACGACCAAAATGCGGCTGTGCTCCGTCTTGTTGAAACCATATGGTTTCTGCTTGGATTTTCTACCACATCCAACATAACATTCAAAGAATTTTCTTCGTTGGTAATAATTCGCGGTCGTCCAGATCTTGCACGGTCTTTAACGATATAATTTTCTTGAAATCTTCGTAAGGTTTTTGAAATCGTCGTCCTGGAGATCGGTTCCCGGTTTGGATGAATTTCATTAAAAGGGTCACTACTTGAGCACAACTTTGCTTTCTGTCGCCATAACCAAGCATCATGAGAATTTCTATACGCTCAGTTTCACTAAAAGGTACCATTGTTAAACTAATTATTGCACACAAGCTTTATTTTTGGCTCATATGCAAGTGACAGATTGCTAATAACAGCGTTTTCAAAGCTAACTTAGTTTTACTTTTCCAGAATTACATTTTTGAATTTTAATTTTTTTTTTACCTTTTGTGTTACATTACTGAATTCAGAAAAAAATGCTCTTTTTAAAAATAACACTTTTGACCAACCGTGCCATTTAAAAAAAAATCAAGTTAGCCTTGTATGTTCAAAATAAATGATGGTAGAAAATTGAAAATCTCAGATGATAGAATTTAAACACTTCTAACTGTATCCCAAATTTCAACGAGCTCTGCTAAACCGTTCTGAAAATATCTGTATCCATACTTTTTAACTTTTTAACTACCTCATAAAATACACATACATTTTGACATAGTCTTACAAAATTTATTTTAATTTTTAATGACTTCAGCGAATTTTTGATGAAAATAGTTTCAATCGTAACCTCAAATTATTAGACGTTTCTGGCAATTTATCATACCCCTTTATATTTATGTTCCGTAAGTTTCATTTTGCGGACGACAATGTTTGTTTAAAAATAGAAAAGACAAACGTGACAAAATTCTTGGAACGTAAGCTGTTATTAAACACGAAGATGTTATAAAGATCGTGGCAATCAGAAGTGGCAACGACCTCATCATGATCTTACATAAATCAACATTAAACACAATGGTATGTATGTAGAGTGCCATAAAAACCTTCAATACTTCAACTATAAAAGATTTACTACTAGATAACTGCTTCTGCTTATTGAAAATGTTATTGTTTGTATAATATCATCATTTATAGTAGCGTTTGTTGAATTTCTCAGCTTCTATTTTTTAATAAAAAGTAAGTTGAAATGGCCTTTATTATTGAAAGCACTTAAACGAGTGCGTGTGTCTTTATACTTGAGGTTTCATAGACTCATTTATTAAAACGTTATTTTAAAAAACCTTTTGAATTTCAATTACTGAGCGAACCCAACCCATACAACCAATAATATCTTTATCCCAAAACTGAAGCTCCGGCTTTGGCTCTGTCCGTACTCCTTTTTTGCACAAATAATAGTTGGTCACATTATTATAATGCATTGGTGGAGTCCGGACCACAGACGTCTCACGGGCCCGAAAATTTCTCTCGGCGGCTCTGATTTCTGATATAGTAATTAATTTGCTGAAGGTATAAAACTGAATATTATGTTAACTTTCGTCTTCTTTTCAAAATATGTAATATTCGTTTTGCATCGTATGTTCAAATAAAAAACTGAGCCCTTACTACAAATTACCACAAGTTGTGGTTTGTGTGTTTTATGAATTATATGTTCAAATATGAAATTTGTTTGTATAAATGATTATTATTATTATCATTACAAATGAAAAATTAACAAATTAATATCGAGTAATTTGTGGATTTATTAAATTTTTGCATTTTGGCGAAGTTTTTTTTTATTATAAATATAGGTTTTTTTTGTCTGCTTATTATTTTTATTTGTAGTATACGTTTCGCCAAATATGGTTGGCTTCTTCAGTATCGTGAGATTTGTAATATATTTCTTAAAAATAATTCAATTTAGGAGTGCAAAGTATGATGTTCTGCCATAGCTTATGGTTTTTTAAAAAGCAAATTTATTATGAATTACAAAGAACAGAGGTTGATGTACAATTATAACTAAACAATTCTATTCGCGTTCGTTCTTTTATATCTATTTCTTATCTTATATGCTACTCAGAAATTCATTGCTCTTAATTCCTCCATCCCTAAGAGAGAAATCATCTATCGGTCTTACGACAGTGGGTGATTTCCTGAAGATCCTAATTCGTCTTCCTCTCGTAATTGGGATCTTTTCTTATAGTATCTTCTTCCGTATTTATATAGTCTATAGTATTTGAGTCCAAATTGACAAGGGTGTCTGTGCAATTTCGGTTCCGAGATCTTGGTTTTTTCTTCTCGAAGTTCTTGTAGTCGAGCGTGAATTTTTGTTATATTCTGGACGTGGGTGTCTTACATCTTTATCAAATCTTCATGTTGTTCTTCTATTGTCTCGCACTTGAATTTAGGGTGAGCTGTGGGATCGTCGGCCTCTTGAGTTCTTCCTCTTGGGTTTGTGAACTTGCAGAATTCTAACAGCGATGTCAAATGTGCAATCCGAAATGTGTTCCACCAAGTAGGTTCCTTTAATCATCTCCATTTCTTGACTTTTCTCACAAGTCTTCTTTATTTTGGTAGGTGATGGGGCTACTGTGGTCCACTTACTTCTCGTTATTCTGGTTAACCGTACAGGGTGGGCAAATTTCGATGTTTGAATAGGGAATTTCGATAACCATAAGAGATACAAAAAAATTACCCTACCATCCTCGATCGCTTTTTTGGAGAAAAATTCAATGGTGAAAACCAGAGTTTTGTTTTCGAGTTATGGGCAAAAATTATATTTTTTCAATTTTCGGTTTATTGCTATATCTTGCTCATTTGGAAAAATGAAGGAAAATAATGTCCACGTTCTTCAGGCACTTTTCTTTGATAAGAATGCTTGTTAGTTTTTTGAAAAAGTTCTCCAAATTCGAATTGTGACATAAAGTTTTAATTTTTTATATGGAACTCATATTTGGCTGTGGCTTAAATAAAAAGATATTTTTTTCCTTTTTCAACAATATACAGGGTGACTGACGAAAAACCTTTGGCGCTGTATCTTGCTTAGTTTTTATCCGATTTGAACAAATTATACATCAAATGAAATCGCTTTACAAATACTTTGACATGGACCAAAGTAATATTTTTTATTGCGTCCAGTTTTTGACAGATGACAGTCAACTTTCTTTTTTCAAATGGCACTGTATATATTTTTTTATGCATTCTTATGGAGAATTTTTTTCTGAATACCCTTAAGTAAAAAGATAAAGCAAAAAAATTATTTTAATTGAAAAAAAAATGAAAAATTCATAAATCTAGTAACCAGAATTAGAGCAATAAAAATCTATTGTAGGTGCTCAAAATTGCCTCCGTGCTGTATATAAAATTATATGAAATTTTTTTTTCAACCTTTTTCTACAAGTTTTTCGCATTAAATTTAAAGAAATGAGCCTTTTTTACCAAACGTTGGGTTGGATTGCATTCAACCTGTTTGTAAAGGTTTTATGAGATTTCGTTCAACCTTCATAAAGGTTTTGTGCTTAAAGTGACCTTTACGAAAATGTTGGTAAATAAATTAATTTAACCTTTACAAAAAAATGAAATTAAACGTTTACAAATATGTAGAAATGTAGAACCCAACCCAACCCAAATCATACAAAGACCAAAAACATTTTTTAAAAATTTTATATACACCCTGTATATAAAAATATACAGGTGTTCAATGAAGAAAATTAATAGTTATGCTTGTATCTTAGCAACGCGATGTTCTTTTGTTTTACAATTTATTGCGCGAAATGCACATTGCAAGGTACTTAAACTTCGTCCATTTAACCAAGTTTGTATCTCTTTAAACAAAAAAATTAGCTGTTGTAGAATATTCCCGTGACCAGACTGTATATTGAAAGTCAAACATATTAGCTGAAAATAAATTCAAATCTGTTAGCTATAATATAGTCATCAAGAGTGCTGTGGAGGAGTGCTCCAAACATTCAATTTTTTGCCGTTGCCGTGAACGCCGTGAATTCGTTTTGATTGGACAGCTTTGATTTAGACAATGGCGGGAAATTTGAAACTTCGATTAAAAAAATTAATTTATCTTTAAGAAATATTTTCTAATTTTTCATCGATATCGACGAGACGCGCACATTTACAAAAATATTATTAATAACAATAATTAATTTAAAAAAATCGTAATCAGTCAAAAATTAAATTGCGGCCAAATTTTTCGTCGGAAAACTCAACCGAACGTTTCGCGTCGCGGCAACGCGTTCGAGAAAATTCCGCGGAGGTCCCATTTCGCGTCGACCCTTGACCCTCGTGACGGAAGGGGTGGCTTGAAGAGCCCTCGTTCGAGACGTAGGTGCCAGAAAACGACCTGAGTAGCCATTTTGAAAATGCAAACCTATTCAAAAAAATAGAGCGCGCTTCGGTCGTCGGGGCTTTGTGTTGGGGAGCGGCACGGCATCAAGCACACGGTTACTTGATGCGACGAGTAACTCGCTCGGTCTTCGTCAGAAGATGTGCGGTGCGGTCTTTTGTGCGCGCATTATCGTTAAACTTTTTAACGGTAACGGGGCGAAGGGATTCGTTTAGAACCTTCGACGATTATTTACGGATGAAAAGCGCCGCCATATTAATAGGTATTTTTTTATCGATTGATGTGTGCAACGATTTCCGGTTTTACCGGAAGCGACGCCGATTTCTGCTGCCCATTTAAAAAGAAATTTAATTTTTTGATGTTCGCGATTCGAGACGATCGTCAGGTTTTTGTTTTTATCGATTATTAAATAAATTAAATTAATTATTAAACGAATTATAATACTCTTCGTGTAAAAATAAGAAAAGACTATTTAATTAAATTTAAGTCAATAAATCATCACAACTTGCAATATTAAGCGTGCGTTTTCTTCGCGAATGTAAATCTTATCAGCGTTCGCAGATGATGAGAAGTTTGTTTTCGACCAATTGCGATGTACAAGAAAAAAAAGTTTTTTCTCAAAGCTTAAAAATATTAAAGAAGAAAACGATAAATTTTGAACAAAAAAATGCAAACTACAGGATTTTCCGCATCGAATGATAAAAACCTGCAAACCTAAACGTGCAAAATTTTGAGAAAAATCCAAAAAAACGTGTCCAACCGAACTCAGCTGAAGCCAACTTCATAGCCAATGAGCCAATTAAAAAATTTGTACAAAAATGGAAAGGAAAAAACAGCAAGCGAAGCGATACACGGCGCCACCTATCGGTGAGTGTCGTAATGCGTCAGTCGAGGACTGTCTCCCACAGTCCAGACGCTAAAATTATTGGCCACACCAACTCGACTTGCATTAATCGTTCACATCCCCAAGCCAACGTTAGTTTCTGGGTTGTTGCCCGTCATCAGTACGGATATTGTGAACGATTAATGCTTGCCGGTTCCTATTGGAGTCCAAACTCATCAGAACTGAACCCAATCCAACCTAAATTGAAATTTTTTTCTAATGAAATTGTCGACTTTTTCAAACGCGCGAAATTTTAGTTTTTGTACCAAAATCCCTTGCAAGATATTCTATTATTTTTTTCATTCACCTTGCCAATCATTCTAACCAAATAACTAATTAAATAGCCGAGCTATAAGATTTTGTTTTGTTAATGTCGTTTTCGGGTTGGATTTGTCGACGTTTCTTTCTAATGGCGAAAGACATCATCATGATTTTTACTGAAGAACAGTTGATTGGGGAAGGTGGACGAAATGTCGCCAACGAACGGCGAACAGCGGGACTAAATTTAATGAAATTCAGTCACGTGACTTATGATCGTATGCAAACTTACTAATTAAATGATCAAATGAGTAACTGATAAACTGATGATCTAGATCAGGGGTGGGCAACCTTTTTTATAACATGGGCCAGAATAAATAATACGTTTTTTCCGTGGGCCGTAGTAAGAATTACAATGAAAAATATTTATTTATAATTTCTTCTAAAGATCTAGCGGGCCGGATAGAAACTTTTCGCGGGCTGTAGTTGGCCCACGGGCCTGGGGTTGTCCACCGTTGCTCCAGGCAATCCCGAATAATCCGGGTAAATCCGGAAAACTCCGGTCAAAATCCGGCCATAGTCCGGGAAACTCCGAGCAAAGTCCGGGAACACCTGGCAAAATCCTGGGAACTCCGGACAAAATTCGGGGAAACTCCGAGGAATTCCGGGCAGATTCCGGGAAACTCCGGGCAAAATCCGGGCATGTTGGCAACCGTTCAAAAGTAGTTCTCGTTATCAAAAAAGTAATACATACATAGGTTGTTATCGTCCAATATCCAATTAATCAGTGTTTTCAAACTTAAAGATCAGGGGCAACCTTTTTTATAACATGGGCTAGAATAAATTTTACGTTTTTTCCGCGGGCCGTAGTTAATTGACACCTTCTTGTGACCTATAATTTTTTAGTCTAGAAATATGAAATAAATAAAAAAAAGTTTTAAAGTTAGTACAAACTAGAAGAATTACAACGAAAAATATTTATTTATAATTTCTTCTAAAGATCTCGCGGGCCGGATAGAAACTTTTCGCGGGCCGTAGCTGGCCCGCGGGCCGGGGTTGCCCACCGTTGATCTAGGTAACCGTTTCAGTAAATAACTGATTATCTGCGTTTCATCCGAACTGATTAAAATTCCAGAAGACGTTCGTGAATTTTTTTACAAACTCGATCAACGGAAGCCGTGCAATTTCTTCGTTACGGGGCGAAATTTCCATTCGTGTGCACGGGCAAAACGCGAACGTTGCGTGCGATCGAGCGGGCTCTGCCCGCGTTCTTATGTCTTGTTTAGGCGCCTGCTGGATGCGAACCCTAGAATTACAGTACGGATCGCCGCGGGCCGTGTCCTGTCATGGCCGCCCATTATCCTACCGATTATATTACGATAGTGTTACCTGGCCATCTCTCGTCCGCTAATAACATATCCGTCTGCAAATACCATGTTGGTGGCGGGTCGTCCGCGTCGACGGACGATGATTTATTCGCTTAAGATTCCTACACACCCACGCAGATGTATTGTGCGATCTCCCCCGTGTGTGTGTAGAAGTAAACGAGTGTTGTTCGCGCTATTGTTGGATGTGGACCGAGACGCGGGATTTGTTGGTAAAGCGTTGGATCGATTAATAAGAAAATTTGAAGTGCATTTACTAAATAACTGATTAACTTTTAGAAGAAAGTAACTGATTAATTGGTCATCTACTTATCTGTTCCAGTAAATAACTGATAAATTAATTTAATGATTATCCACGTAACAGTTTCGCTAAATAACTGATTAGCTGATTATTTGAATAATTATTAAACAACTGATTAAATGGCATGGATGGGTGGCCTTTTCCAATAAAAATGACGAAAATCTGCGTTACCAGAACATAAATTATCTTGAAAATTAATACGTAAAAATGGAAAATAATGGAAAACTGTTGCTTTCCATAAGAGACAAGTTTCGGGGCGAAGTGACCTTTCATTTAACACCCAACATCATATATTTATAGGTACATCCGCTTTGACCGGAAATGATTGTCATTTTTTCGAGTCGTCATGTTGGATTTTTAAATTTCCCGCCGCCGCCATTTTAGATTTTCAAATTTTCCACCAGCATTTTTTCTCGACGCCATTTTAAATTTTTCGCCACAAAAATTGTCCCCTAAAATCATTCCTTAAAATCATCCACTAAAATCATCCCCTAAAATGACCCCTAAATCAGCCCATAAATTCACCCCATAAAATAATCTACTAAATTCATCCCCTAAAATCCATCACATAAAACTTCCTAAATCGCCTCCAAAATGGTTCCCTAAAAGCATATTCTAAATCATCCCCTAAATCATCCCCTAAATCACCCCTAAAGCACCCCTAAAATCATCCCCTAAAATCCCCCAAGCGACACCCCCCAAAAACATCCCCGTCAAAGGTCAAAGGACCAAAGAATCACACACCTGAAATTTAAGGGTCAGTGACCTCTGCCGAAAATATGGCCCACGTTTTTTTGGGTTTTATGTAAAAACGTAAGCTTTCACTTTCGCTTTTTTCCCCAGTCTAAATCGCCCCTACTCTTTTCAATCTAAAGATGCATCATTTTCTTAATTTTAGATCTCTCTTATCCAACCTAACCTAGAAAACTTAATAGTAATTTAATAATATTGGGAGCAATTTTTTGAAAAAATCAATAAAATAACATAAAGAAGAAGATTTCTGAAAAAGGGAAATAATGGAATAGATGGAAAAGGGAAAAAGATGGAAAAGCCACGGATGTTAAGGGATCCATCCAGAATTATTCTTTAAAATTTTTTTATTTTAACGATGTTAGTTTAGGTTGGAGAAGATCTCTCAAATCTCATCCACCCTAACATAACGTAGCTATCAGTAATTTTGTATTTTTCCCTTTCTTTAATCTGTCAAATCCCACTCAACTTCATCCAGCAATGTTCTGCAAAAATGTGAAGAAAAAAACAAAAGATGGGAAAACTAAAGATCTAAAGATGGAAAAGAAAAGACGATTTTTTTTTTAATTACTGAAGAAAATAATTTAAAGAGCCGTGGCTGTTGAGACCCACGACGTTATCCCAATTTCCCAATTTTTCAATTCGTGTAAGGCCATCCTCGTACATTCTTTAGACCATCAGTTGCGTCATTGTTTTCTTTTCTTTTTCAATCCAAAACCAGTATTAAGTTCTCGTGAAAGCTTTCCTTTGTGCGCGGCTCAACATGCCGCTGACGACTCACAAAATAAATGAACATCGCGAGGCGACCGATAAGCTCGCCAGGAAACGAACTGCACGTCGAAGAGTACACGCCGAACGGATTTTTTTCGCTAATTAATGAATACGCAAGTACGACGACGTTGACCCGCCGCCGTCGTATCGAACAACGCATCTATATTATTCATCGGAGTCGGCGTAATAACGTGGCGATTGTTTGGGGTTACGTAGACGACGACTGCGTTCGGCGTGCACGTATTCGCTTCTCACGGTACGAGATAGAAAGGGACGGAGACGTGCGGCAGATCGAGATGGTAAGGGGACGACGCTTCAATTTGCCGCAAATTTCCCAAAGGTGAAGACGTTACGTGTACACGGAAGCGTGAAAATTCGGCGCGGATGGAATTTCAAAATTGCCGGTCTATCGATTCGCGCATAAATACCCCCACAGTGCCTAACAGATGAATTCATGTTGGAGCTTCGGCGCGAAGCATTCACGATTGCTTCGCGACAAGTAAGCGAGAGAAATAAAAATTTTAAAAATTGTACAAAACTGCTTTTATTTAAAAAAATTCAAGTATAATTCGAAGCAACAATTACATGAAATGCCCAAAAAAGGTAATATGTTTGAAGCTGGAAAATGCTTAAATTCAAAGCAACGGATGAATTTGATGAGGTTCATCATCAGTGCAGCGTTTCAGATAAAAACCACATGCATTTATGCTCCTTGAATCAGTTTACAGCTTACAGCTTGAAGCACTTTTTAATTTCTTGCTTCAACCCGTTTGTGCCTCGAAAGTTTGTTACTTGAAAAATTATATACTCGATGGCAATTATACTTCAACCATTTTATGTATCAAGAATTCTATGCTTAGAAAGTTTTATACTTCATTCAGTCTAGTGTTAAAAAAAATACTACTGCAAGTATTTATGCTATTTTAGGCATTTTACTGCTTCAAGCTTTTTTTATCAATTTTTTAACACCTTCATTTTATATTTTGAAAGAATTTATGCCTCAAAATTTTATGCTTCAAGTCGTTTGCCCTTCGAAAATTTTTTTGTTTGAAAATAACTATTCCCGATGGCATTTATACTTCAAGCATTTTAAGCTTAAAGAATTCTATGCTTAGAAAATTTTATGCTTCAAGTATTTTTACTTTATTCATCAAAAATTCTATGCTTCGAGAGACTGGTGTTAAAAAAAATACTACTGCAAGTATTTATGCTATTTTAGGTATTTTACTACTTCAAGCTTCTATGGTTGAAGAGGTTTATGCTTTAAGCTTATTATCGCTTCAAGCTACTTCATCTTACTAACTCAAGCAGACTTAAATTTTTAATTATCTTGTGCTTCAAGCATTTTATATTTGAAGCAATTTATGTTTCGAAATTTTGCTTGAAAAGTTTTCTACTTCAGGCCTTTTTCGTTTCTGTTATAAAATTGAAAACATGTCTCATAACTCCCTTGTTCTGAGTATATATCTCCTAAGAGGTGCAAAAAAATAAAAATAATAATAATAATAATCCCAGTTTATTTTACTGAAAGATCTTTTCGGTTCTTTTAAGAAAAGATCTTGAACATGTTTTAAACATGTTTAGTAAGAATAATGGAAAACGTCCTTAAACGAGCGAATCTTTTAAATTTTTTTGCTGGAATATTTTTCCATTTGATCGACGGGAACATATTCTTTTGTTGAAATATTTGTCCGCTTCCAATTATATCAACCTTCAGCTCTGTCTTTCATAAAAACAAATTTTACCTTCCATTCATGAAAACCATTTTGACGAAATTTTCCTTAGAGGGACTTAGTATTTGTTTCATTCTTTCGATTCAATTTTGTATGCATTTTAAAATATGGAAAATAAATTTACCAGAAATTATAGGATTGGTTTCAAAAGTCGTCGGCAGACAGTCAGTCCGTGCGGACGTTTCGTCTCTCACGCTTTTTTCCCGTTCTCCGTCTTCGTTTACGATAAATTACAAGGTAATAATTGGCCGGACGAGATAAGGTGGATAAGGACGAGGCGACGCGTGTTATTATGTTGGTACGGGACCGAACGACGATAACTCCGCTGACGTCTCTATATAAAAATGTAAAACAGCCTCTCTCTCTCGTCGGTATTCAATAATTTAAAAATACCAATTAACCAATTTAAATTAAGCGGTTTTCTCCGCTCCACGCAGACACAACTCCGTGTGCCAGTTTCTCGATAATTACGCCCTGATTTATGGTTTCCCCAACAAATTCTAATATAATAATCGCGAGGAACGGCGCGGCGGACCACCGCCCGTTTAAACGGGCGGACCACACGTAAGAGTTCCTCTTCGTTTCGAGATGTTCTCCGTCGAGACTTAATGATACGTTTGTTTTGCTGATCACACGTTCGACGTAATCGAGCGAGATGGGCGACGACGACGACGGGAACGGGGAAGGCTTCGATGGATGTATTTGCAAATCACGGACCGGACATTTTTCTTCGGTGGCATTTTATTCGTATTGTGATTTCGGCGATTTTTTTGTTTGATTGAGATGCGTCACAGATAATCGCAATCGTGGTGGAAATGATCGGGATTGTGGAGAGCGAGTTGTTTCCACCACGGTTGCAACCTTAGACTTTGACAGGATTTAATTTTCAAACTGAAAAAGAAGATTTAAAAGAAAACGACATTTTAAAACAAACGTTTTGTACAACTTTTTAATTAAAAATGTTTAAAAATGAAAAATCATTGAAGTATGACAACAATTAAATTTTGACAAATTTAAAAAGCGTTTGGCGGGATTTTGGGATTTTCAAATTTAAAAAGAAAATTTAAAAGAAAATCGCCTTTTAAAACAAACGTTTTATACAACTTTCTAATTTATAATATTTAAAAATTGAAAAATCGTTAAAGTATGACAACAATTAAATTTTAAGAAATTTAAAAAGCGTTCCAAAGGACTCTAGGATTTTCAAACTGAAAAAGAAGATTTAAAATAAAACGACCTTTAAAACAAACATCTTGTACAACTTTCTAATTAAAAATATTTAAAAAATGAAAAATTATTGAAGTATGACAACAATTAAATTTTAAGAAATTTAAAAAGCGTTCGAAATGATTCTAGGATTTTCAAACTGAAAAAGAAGATTTAAAAGAAAACGACATTTTAAAGCAAACATTTTATACAATTTTCTGATTAAAAATATTTAAAAATTGAAAAATTGTTAAAGTATGGCAACAATTAAATTTTAAGAACTGAATAAAAAATTTTAAAAGAAAACGACTTTTTAAAACAAACGCTTTGTACAAAGTTCTATTGTTTAGAAATATTTAAAAGATGAAAAATTTTAACATCTTACGAAGTATATTAAGAAATTTGTTTGCAGGATTTATCATTTTCTGCACCAACTTATGTACAATTTTCCACAATAAACGATGTGTTTTGCGTTCGCAACAATTTTAATAAATCACAAGTTGGCGTCGGAAGAAAAAAAACCTAGAAAACGATGTTCGAACGACCCCGATAACGACGAACGATGAACGATTACATCTCCGGGGCAACAGAACATCTAAAATTACACAGATTATGAGAAACATCACTATAACTATTAAAATAACAATTTCCTTATCTGCGTGGCCCACTCGATATATTTACATTTTTTTTTTTTTCGTTCTTTCACGAAACGCTTGGTCCGCATTCACGACAAATGATCGTTCCAATCTAATCTCCCGAATTTGACATTCGAATATTATCTGAACTAATTTATTAGTGTCCCTCGTTTGTTTCGAACGCGACGGATTTTTTCACCACGCCGTAATTATATGGGTGTTGGCGGCGGCGATAACAATTAACATGGAAAGATAGGCGGGTCGCGTTTTGAGGTCAAGAAATCCTTATCGGAAATTTGACACTCGCATGTTTTTTCCCTCGGACCGATTTTTTATTATTGCCAACGTTTGTTACGCTTTTAATAAAGATGCGTGCACGCACTTAAAAAAAAAAAAAAACTGGGAAAAAGTGACAGCTGCCGTTAATCCATCAAATAAACAACCCCGAAATATGCCCGAGTTTCGAGGGGTGCATCGCCCGTATTAAGCCAATAATGGTCTTTCGGGGGTCGATACGTTTATTTTTTACGCCCCGCTCGGTTCGCGACGATCGGAAATTTTTCGTAAATTTGAGCAGATGAGTCGTCGTCGTCGCGTCTCGGTGTAATCGTAAATTATCCGGTTCGAAGGGCCGGTGACAGGTATGGATGACAACGTCCGTCGCAGTAGGTAGATTGGAAAATTAATGGATTTTTAAAGTGGCGTCCGGATATTTTGAAAACCGCAGCTAATTTCCAGCAAACAAATTACTATTTTTTTTGGAAAATCTTCGAGTTATTGTGATTGATAAGAACGCCACGTCGATCTTTTTTGATCGAAAGACATTTTTTTCTGCGTTTTCCTTAAGAAAAATCGTTAATTTTAACAAACATTCAAACACTCAAGCAGATAAACGAACAAACTTACAAAAAGGCATATAAACTTGCAGACGAACAAATATGCAAACAAACATAAGAAACACACAAACATTAATATGATTTTTGTTTATTAAAAGTGTCAATACTTTAGTTTACGTGAGCACGCCGACCGTGACCTGTATAAACCATTGCATTCTGTTTCTATCGTTAAAATTAAAATATTCAAGAAAGAATGCGAACAGGATGAAGAAGCCTTAAGTTTAAGCGGAATTTAATCACAAAATATTCGAAAAAGAATGTAGTCCAAGGCGTCAAATTTTGACATTTTTGTACCAACGGCCTTGAGGCAATAATAAAAAATTAATATGTACATTGACGTTGACGGTCTTGATCGGTTGATTTAGATCACAAATTAGGTCGATTGGGACAAAAGTCCTTCTAATGTGCAGCGGAGATATTTTCCTCGCAATACATTTATGAGATTTGAACATTTATGAAAACGGTGAAAGTTATTTAAAATTAATAGAACGGTTTGAAAAAAAATTTAAATGTGGAGAATATTTCGTCGAAAACAAAAAGAATGTATCTTCAAAATGTGTAATTTTGTGAAATTGATGTTATCGGGACACTGTTGCTAATTTCGTTATTTTTTGAGCTACATAATCGGTTAAATTAACAAAGATGCAGCGATTTTTCCGATGATTTCAAAAAAAAAAAAAAACAATTGCGCATCACAGTTCAGAGCCAACTCAGATAATTAGATTTTTTTAAAATGGAGCACTCTGTATATTTATGTAGCAGTAGGTAGAAAATTATATTTTGCACAAAATCTTCTTATATTACTATATCCCAGAAATGAAAAACAAAAGAGCTTCGACGATATTAATAGAGGATCAGCAATTGTTTTTTTTTTCGAGTATTACATTGTAATCAGTAGAAAAAACTACACATTTTTGATGTGATTCCGTAGCTTCTCTTATCCCATGTGCGATATCCCATGTGCGGTATCCAGGTTTTTGAACAACCTGATATACAGGTTGTTCAAAAACTCAATCGAAATTAATTTGAAGGCATTACCCAGCAAGTTTATTTATTTATTTTTATAATTTTTCTTATGGCTCTCATTTAACGTTCCGTGCGTGCGTTTTCGTTCGCAAAGTAATTTTCGGTCGTTTATCGAAACCGCACAAGGAATTCCGTCAAACGCGACGATAATGCGGCGAATTGAAGGGAAAAAAACGACACTTAACCAGTCGACGCTCGACACCAATACAGTTCTTTAACACGCGAAAGAAACTCATAATTACAACTTATGAAGCTCGAGAAATACGCTAATTGCGAGTTGTAACGTTAAAAACATCGATCGCTTATTAGCATAATTTTCGCATCGTTCGATTGCTTTTGATGTTTGCGGTGCGAATTCCCTCATAACAAGTAAAATTATTTAGAGGTATTTAATTCTGGTATAAAAAATTCTTGTCGGGCCCCCGCTAGAACCCTTTCAGAAATTTATGGGTTAAGATTTAAAAAATATTCTTCACAGGGTAGGGCGCAGATAGGCTAAAATGCAAGTTTATTGATGGACGAGAGGCAGAATTAAAAGTAAATAACAATGCATATTTAAAAATCTAAATTTTACAATTTTTCAAGCAATTTTAATATTTTCTTAATTTAAAATAAGAATTCCTCGGACACTGCGATATTAATTTGTTAATAATTAAGTTTTTTGTTTCACCCCCGTATTTTCTTGTCCCCTTCAGTCTGGAAATTTACAAGTTTTCGCTGTTGGATATGAATTTTTGCTACATTTGTGAAGAATTTGAAAATTAGGGGAAATTGACCCCCCCCCCTTCATATCGTACAACAGATATTTCGATCTGTTGTGTCACCGAGATTTTTCTTAATTTCGTAATTTAAAATCCATTTTTTTTTCTCTCCTAATGACGATTACATTTGAAAAATGTAAACGAATAGGGATGGTGGGCAGGTTAAGAGGCCCGCCCATATGCACAGAATATGACACAAATTAAAAGAAAAAACTAAATACTTTCTAAATGTTTACAAAAATGAAAATAATATTCCTATCAATCTTAAAATTAATATAGGAGACAATGAAATTGTTTTATATTCAGTTGTTAAAGTATATTTAGAAAATACAAACGAACGTGGGGGGCAGGTTAAGGGCGACATATCATTTTCTAATTAAGTATTAGTTTAACGATGGAAATGAAAAAAAATATTAGTTACAATTTTTAAATTTCGAATTGTAAATTATAAATTATAAATTTTGGAAATAAAATTCGATTTTAATATTAAATTTTTTTGAAAAAATTATTGAAAATTAAAAATTTAGCAAAGAAAGTCAAGTCAAGTCAAGTCAAGTCAAGTCAAGTCGATAAATATTTTTTTCCAATTGCAGAATTTCAACAATTTGAATTTAATTTTTATTTATTGATGGTTTTTAGTTTTCATTTGTTTTTTTTTTTTTTTTAAGAAAAAACCACAGCTTTATACCTTACCATTTTCCAAATTCTTTCAATTTGCGTTTTCATTTCATTTTTAACATATCGATAAATTTCATTACGTCGACGTGTCGTAATAAACATTCTTATTACTTTCGAACCCGTCATTTGTTTGAAAGCTCGCGAATTTATGAAATATTTCATCGTGACGTAATTCGGCCCGATATTAAACGACGAAGAATGTCATATTCCGTTTCGATTGCGCCGTTTTTTTTTGCCTCCCTCGCGCCCCCCGTTCCGAAAGACGGCGTGCATCTCGCGCCCGATCCCCCCGGCACATCTGAAAAGATAATAGACGGGGAATATGTGACGGTAAACGCCTTGTTTGTTTCGTGTTCCAGCTTGTGTGTATTTTAGTAATTACTGCATCGGGAGGAAAACGAGCGCATAATCATACGTTCGGAGAGGTGAGAAAACTACCTGGCCAATCAAGGTACACTCGGAAGAGAAACGGAAATCGAACGGACAACGGCGAAGAAGGCGCTCGCGCCCCGTGCCCGGACTGTATGTAACACATTAAAGTCGTCGAAAATTCGGTAAATTGCCCTCGAGATTGTTTATTTAACCAAGTTCTCCTCTCGTCGAGATGTGCGACTAATTTCATCGGGTTGCATCGTTAACGGATCCCTCGATTTTAACGCGGTTACGAAGTGGAGGAATTTAGAAAATTCTTCGCCTTCGTGACGGCTCAATTCGTTCAAACGAAACACTCAAATGACGCAAAACAATTGAAACAAATTGTCGAAATTGTACGTCGTGTACTTGTTGTAATTACTTTGCCTTAAAAGGCCGGTCGCACACTAGTAACACGAACACCTTGCTAGTGTACGACCGGCCTTAAATATTCTAACGTTAAATATCATAATAATAATAATGTCAATTTATTTCTATCTAAAAGGAAAATATAAAGAAATAAAATAAATACACTGCAGTCTTATAATTACCATGAAAATTAAACCACCAACTTTGATAAATAAGTTTAAAAATTTCGAACATAATAAGATGAACAAAAAACTGTCTAACTTAATAATTTAAACGACAACGTTTGAAATTTGAAAAAACTTTCAAAGTTAATAATTTAAACAACAAATTTTGAAATTTGAAATTTAGTTACAATTCATACTTTAAAAATTGTAACTAATATTTTTATTTCATTTCTATCGTTAGACTAATAATTAATTAGAAAATGATATGTCCCCCATAAAGTTTAGAGTTCTATTTTTTTTTTTTTTAATAATTCCTTGAAAGATTTTCGTTTTTATTTTAATTTTGATATTCAACATGGCGGCCGTTGGCGCATATATTTTTTAACTGAATTATAAAGGGGGCGCGTTTTAAAATTGTAGGAGCTAAAATTTAAAAAAGTGAAAATCGTAAATCGTGTATTTTCAACAAAAAAAAAATTAAATATCAATTACATAAAAATCAAATCAAAGGAAATATTGGTGATTTTAGTATTTCATTTGTTTTATAATAAAACGCCAGTGCTTTATAACATTTCTTCTTTGTTGAAAGTTTCTCACATTTAGGCGACTGTCGACTGTGGCCATTAAAAAAAAAAAAAAAACGGGAACGGGGGGGGCGGTAATTTGATAAAATTCATACATTTTTTACCTCTTTGTTTGTGTAAAAAATTATGAATTTTATTACATTCCTCCCCCCCGTATCACGATTTTTTTATGGCGACAGCCGATATTTGTCGTTACAAAAGAAGCAAAAATGTTCGTCTAAATATGGGAAACTTTCAACAAAGAAGAAATGTTATAAAATGAACAAAAGACGTTCAAACTTAATAATTTAAACAACTTTTGAAATTTGAACAAACTTTCAAACTTAATAATTTAAACAACAAATTTTGAAATTTGATATTTAAAATTTTAAATTATTAAATAAAAATTGACAAATTTCAAAACTAGAGCAACAGTCTTCCGATGTTTAAAGTTAGCACGGCAGTCTTACAATTATTCTGAAAATTAAAGCGTAAACTTAGACAAACAAGTTTAAAAGTTTCCAACTTAATAATATGAACGAAAAAATTTCAAACTTAAAAATTTAAACAAGAAATTTTGAAATTTGAAATTTAAAATTATTAAAAAAAATTAACAAACTTATAACTAGGCCAACGCTCTGCGATTTTTAAATTTAGCACTGTAGTTTTGCAATTACTCCGAAAATTAAAGCACAAACATAAATACACACAGCAACAAGTTTTAGAGTTTCAAACTTAATATTTTGAAAATTTGAATGTTTAATAAGCAATAATTTCTTCAAATTAAGATCTTTTCCACCAAAACCCGCAGAATATTCGTGGAATCGCTCACAAACAACGGAAAATCACCCGCCATAAAAATCGACGGTGGGGCGCACCAGGGTTTTATGGGATAAAATTTGTCTCGTCAACTGGATTCGATGAACCAAACAAATGCAATTATTTGGATTTTCAAAAATTAATAATTCGAAACATTTTTCTCAAAAATCTACAATTTCGAAAATTACCCATTCGCACCGCAAATTTCGATTTATTTGCATCACAAGACAAATGCAAATAGGTTCCGTCTCACGTCGTCTAGTCTGCTAGTGAATATTCCGAGTAAACAAAAGACTGCAGATTGTCCGCCGTAATCTATTATCGAAGCTATCCATTACGCGTTCTTTTTTCTTCGTCTCTCGTTAAGGCGATCTTAAGCTTAAGAAGATAAGCACCAATAAGGACTGTTATTACGGCGAGCGTCGGAGTACTCGAAATCATCATCCGTTTACAAGATAAAAACGAGCGGTAACGAGCGGTCGGGTAATTCGAGCCGTAATGCCGTGCCGTGCCGTGGGGCCGCATGCATCCGTGCACCGCACTCTTCTTCCTCGGACCGTAAAGATATTCAGGCGCCTCTCGTTATAATTGACTTAATGTTGTTATTTTGGGCGGTTCGGGACCCCCGCCGTTTCGGACTGACGGGCGCCACTGCGTCAGCGCGCCCCGAACAAACAAACGCACGGGCACCACCGGTCGTAATTTCTACCTGAGATCGGAGTTGCCTCCGGTGTGTCCACCGTTATGATTTATTGTCCACGTCTACTAGGTTAGGAGTCGTGCTTATTACTAATGGACCGTACCCCGTATAACGTGCGCGCGTTGCCGCCGAATCGAATCGAATCGAAATTTGTTACCGTCACGTTACCGACGAGGCACTTTTTTTTTTTTTTTACGAAGTGATAAATCTTCGTTTTTATCGGCGATCCTTCATTAGTCGTAAAAATCAATTTGGCAAAAAACCACACACGTAAATTAAATTACCAATCGTTCGCGCAAATGTAAAATACATGTTCATTTTTTTATGAACGAAAAAAAAACGTTTATAAGACGCGAGGACGAAAACTACATACTTTTCCGTATGAATAATTTATACCAGATTTTTTTTTAAATTTCGTAAATTACATAAAAGAATAATTTATCGAAGGATTTAAACCACATCCAAGTGATATTCGTTATTCGGTTCGCAAAATCGAAAAAAAAAAAATCACTCGGTGAAAATTGTCGAAGGTGGTGACGCACCCGAATGCGCAAAAACGGCGGTTGTGTTTAGTGCGGGTCGCACTTTTTCATTACGAAGCGCTTCGCGCGGCAATTGTTTAGGTTGCGTCCGATCGAGGCACGCCGAGACGAAGACAACGTCGAAAAATATTCATAATTAATAAGTTAGTGCGCGAAGCTTACGTTTCGTGAAATGACCGAAGCGATTATACCGATCCCAGACGAAAACGCCGGGCATCGAGTGTACAGGACAGTACTTAATTTTTTTATTCATCTCCGAATTATATGTGAACACACAACCGTCGTTTTTGTACCATTTTTATATGATGGCTCAAATTATTATTAGAAATGTGTATAAAAGTTTGTGTCGGTTTATGTGGTAGGTCGTGATTTATCTAAATTTGAACAAAACACGACGAACATGAAAATAACTACAGTAGTGTATTTAGAAACAAATGCTCGTATAAAAAAATGACATTTTTCGAAAATTTAAACTGAAGATGTCGTTTTTGCGGATTTGGGTTTGGGCCAAGGTCATCAATCACCTATTAGAGTAGTAGGACCTATTTCAGAATGACCCGAGAGAGAATTAATTTAGAAAGTCGAATAACAAGAGTGTAAGGTGAACCGCCTTAAAAATTAATAATCATAATTATATTATACTAGCTGACCCGACAGTCGTTGTCCTGTCATTTTATACAACAATAGATGTAGGTAGAAGATAGATAGATAGATTTCTGACTTTTCCCGTGGATTTTTCAAAAATTTTCTTTCATACAAACCCCCCGCTACATGTAGCAGGGGGGTAACGACTAACCCAGTCGTGTCAAACTCATATATGAACATGGGCCACAATAGATAGATTTCTGACTTTTCCCGTCGATGTTTCAAATATTTTCATTCATACAAACCTTGCCCTGACAATTACAATTACGAACACAACAAAAAAATAATCAGCCAAATCGGTCGAGTCGTTCTCAAGTGATGTTCCGTCGGACATGTGGCAATTATAATAAGGTCTCACTGACTCGACGATCATATATTTTTCTTGCGTTGCGCGTACGCCGACCGATATTTCGACGCCTTATTGGCGGCATTTTTCCAAAGACACCGAAATAATCTTTTCAACACACCACCGATAACACAATATTTCATATTCATATAATGAAATCACTTCGCCGTGCGTGAGCCGTCCGTGTCATGAGTGACAACTGACTTTAAAAATTTGACAATTTTCGAATCCGGGCTATCTGGATCGAATTTTTTTCGCTAGAATACCTAAAACTACGCTAAAAATTTCTGACTTTTTCCGTGGATTTTCCAAAAATTTTCTTTCATAGAAACCTTGTCCTGACAATTACGAACACAACAAAAAAATATAAGCCAAATCCGTTGTACATTTTGCAATTGATTTTTATTATATAGAGAAAGATAGCTGACCCGACAGTCGTTGTCCTGTCATTTTATAAGTTGATAAATTTGCTGGAAAATGCATTTGAAGCGAATATTGAAATTTTCAATTGATTTTCTCGTCTCGATTATCTCGATTTCGATAACGCTAAAATTTTGTGTTTTATTTGGTGACGTTGATCTGGTACTTTTGGCCCCATAACTCGGCAAGGAAAAATGCCACGTCCCTAAAACCTTTGCCGAATGATAAAACGTTCTTTGGCGAATCGAAATTGTATCGATCATTTTCCCCATATCTCGCGTCGTTTTGGAGATATATTG
>JAFFZR010027673.1:0-21365 GCA_018397195.1 Lethrus apterus | reverse complement strand
GTCCAACCAAAGATCGCCATTGATGGATAAAATGAAACTTTTGCCATCGAATTCCATAGGAACTTTAGTTTTGGCATTCAAAGAAATTAAATAATGTTTTAGGAGTAGACTCAGACCGACTTTTGTCTGCATTAAACCAAAACGGAGACCTAAAGTTTAAAAACCATTGAATAAATCATATGAAAATTAGTACTGATTTGTTTTAATTGACACCCTGTGCAATTTATTTTAAAATATTTTAATAACTTATATACAGGCTTAACGTAAAGGTTGGAACATATTCGATAAAATCTTCTTTGGGCAAGTAAGAAAAAAATGCTCGGACAGGTCGATTTTCTTTTTCAATTGTCCATTTTTTTGTTTACGTATATTTTATATTGCGTCATCTATGTTCGAGTTATGACGTCATCACTTGTTTTTTTAAATTGCAACACTCTCTTTTGATAGTACCATTTGAAAGAGTACATTTTTCTGCGTATATACGCCAATTTTTATGGTATGTTACATAAGAATATTTTCGAGATATTTATTATTAATATTTAATAACCCACTGTTGCATTATTTTCGTTCCGACACTGATCGGAGCTCCTTTTTTTCATATGCTTAACAACGTTTAGTGAACAAAACAAAACGTCACTGTCAAATTATGTCACTGTCACTGTCAAATTTTTCTATGAAATTTTATTTCATTAAATTGCAATGAATACCAAAGCTCTTTTTCTCGAAAATATTGTATTGCGCAATATTTGACAGTGACGTTTAGTTTTGTTCACTAAAGTCACGTTCTTAAGCATAATAGGTACATATGCAAAAATAGGAGCTACGATCAGTGTCGGAACGAAAATAATGCAACAATGGGTAATTAAACATTAATAATAATAAATATCTCGAAAATATTCTTATGTAACATACCATAAAAATTGGCGTATATACGCAGAAAAATGTACTCTTTCAAATGGTACTATCAAAAGAGGGTGTTGTAATTTAAAAAAACAAGTGATGACGTCATAACGCGAACATAGATGACGCAATATAAAATATACGTATACAAAAAAATGGACAATTGAAAAAGAAAATCGACCTGTCCGAGCATTTTTTTCTTACTTGCCCAATGAAGATTTTATCGAATATGTTCCAACCTTTACGTTAACCCTGTATAGTCCGCGCCTAAAATATTGATCAAATTCAGTAAAAGCGAAATAAAATATTTTGGGAAAAAATCCTCTAACAGATTGATTTTCTTATATAAAAATACACATTTTTGCATGAAAGTCGATTATCAATCATCATTTGTTTTTGAGTAATGACGCCAACAACTTTTTTAAAATGGCAATGGGGTAGTGGAACCAATATTGGACACTTTAAATCAATAATATAATTAAATACAGGCTACGTTCGAGAATGTAAGTTTGCAAGTAATGTGTATTATACGTAATTGGAGCCCAGGTTGTCCTTTTTAGATTAAGACAATTCATAATGATCGTCAGATTCAAAAACATTTTTTGTTAACTGATGTTTTCACTCCAGTATTGGACACTTGAATTTTACATGGATCCTAATTTGGACAGGTGTGTACCTAGTAATGGACATGCTCAATCCATAAGCTTTTAAACCTACGTAGGCAGGTAGATATCAACCTACCTACCTAGATTATAAAAAAGTAGAATCACATAGACCAACATATGAATTGATATTATATTATTCATTTTAATAGAGTATAAAAAATGTAAAATTGACAAGTGAAACAGTAATCGGCCGTTATAATTAGTCTTGTTTTTCTTCTTTAGCTCGCAGTGCTTTCCTTCAACTGTTCTTTCTCTAATTTTAGTTTCTATTTTTTTTTGTTGCTTACCTAACTAATAATCAGAGCTAATAACTGAGTCAATAAATCCGGCAAGCTGATATACAACATGAAAGAACTATTCACCGAACTCCAAAACCATCAACGTCAAGAACCAATTTTTCAGATGAAGCTAGTGCGGTAAGAAGGCTGATAATACATAGAAGTAGCTTCATCTGAAAAATTATTTCTTAACGTTGATGGTTCTAGAGTTCGATGAATAGTTCTTTCGTGTTGTACATCAGCTTGCTGGATTTCTTAGTCTTTATTAACTTCCTGTACATCTTGGCCTTCATTCAGTTCGTGGTTTTCTTTGTCTTTAGCAACTTTATGGATTCCTGGTCTTCATCGTTCGTTCGTTCGTTCGTTCGTGATTTGGAGAGCCAGTTCCAATAACGGACATTCTCGATGTCCTATAATGGACGTCCTGTCCAATACTGGATTCCTATATGATATAGACTTGCTACTTATATCAACAGAAAGCCTTTGGCATATCCATCCTAGTTTATTAATAAATATAATTAATACATTTTACCCTTGAATGGTCACTTCTGTCCATTTAGGGTTCTCAGTCTAATTGAGTAATCCAGTGTTGGACATATATTCTAACATCACTAAAATATGAAGGACAGTTTAAATCTATGAAAATGTACTTAAGTAGCTAACATTTGAAACACTTAAACACCACAAAAACTTATTATTAGGGGTTCTAAAGCTTAAGCAACTGAGTGTCTTTCTTAAGAAAATCACAACAGTTTGAATGAGTTTGGCTCAAAAGTGACAAGTGATAATTTGAATGGTTCTTTTAGACAGTAGCGATATCTATGATAGCTAGTAGTCATGAAAGTACAGTTTCTAGGTTTAAAACTAAGATGTATTGCATTTGCACTTTGCAGAAATCCACAGAAATTCTTAATAATGTGAACTAAATTATTATGTGTCCATTACTGGTTACGTGTCCAAGACTGGTTCCACTACCCTGCCTATTTTTTTTTTCTTTATTTTGAGAGATATTTTCAACAGACAGACAGTATAAAAATATTACCATCCTACATTAGGAAATTTTTGAGTAAATGACAATTGAAAGTGAGAAACAGTAAATCAATTAAAATAAATCAAAAACCTTAACACAATTAGTTCTGGAATAGTTGATAACAGAATAGTATTTCTTTTTTGGGTGAATCCTCAGAGGAGAAAGAAATTTAGAGTTTTTGCAAAATGACCTTGTTCCAGAGCTTGCAGCAATTTTTCCAAACGAGAATGATCCTGACGTTCCAGGTAATACCATATGGTTTCAGAAAGACGACACACCCCGCACTATGCGCGCCCTGTTCGATATTTACTTTCCGAGAGGATGGATTGGTAGGCGAGGACCGATAGAATGGCCCGCGTGATCCCCAGATTTTACACCTCTTGGTTATTTAGAATTAGGCCAAAATTCAAATTCAAAGTTTGCAAGAAAAATTTGTGCACAGGTTTGCGTATTGTCAAGCAGTCGGTGGATGGCAGTTCGAACACTTAATTTAATAATTGCATTTGCTTGGCAAAGGAGTTTTTGTTTATTTTTTGTTAATAATAAAATTTATGTTTTCTAAAATTCGATTGTTACTAGCTTGAAAATTTTTTTATACAGGATGTTCAAAGTTATCTGCGCATTATTGCTATTTTCGTTATTTTTGGAGCTACATAGTCGGTTAAATTAGCAAAGATGCAGTGATTGTTCCGCTGATTACAACGGTCCACACAAAAAAACAATTGCGCATCACATTTCAGAGCCAACTCAGATAATTAGATTTTTTAAATGGAACAGCCTGTATATTTATGTAGCAGTCGGTAGAAAATGAAATTTTGCACAAAATCTTCTTATACTACTATAACCCAAAACTTCGTTATTAGAGAAGCTACAGTGTTGGTCAATACATCAAAAATGTGTAGTTTTTTCTACTGATTACAATGGCATACTCAAGAAACAATTGCCAGTCGCATTTTCGAACTGCTTGCTTTGATTGACTCATTTACTTATTTTATATTAAAATTTGGCCTTTCATCTTACGGTTGTACTATTAGAAGAGTATTCTATGTAAAATTTAACTTTTTATCAATTAAAATATACAGGCTGTCTCAAAAAAAAAAATGTTTTTTTGAGTACGCCATTGTAATCAGTAGAAAAAACTACACATTTTTGATGTATTGACCAACACTGTAGCTTCTCTACTAACAAAGTTATCACATGTGCGGTGACCTGTATTAATGTCGTCGTAGTTCTTTTGTTTTTCATTTCTGGGTTATAGTAGTATAAGAACATTTTGTGCAAAATGTCATTTTCTACCGACTGCTGCACAAATATACAGGGTGTTCCATTTAAAAAAATCGAATTATCTGAGTTGGCTCTGAAATGTGATGCGCAATTGTTTTTTTGTGTGAAGCAGTGTAATCAGCGGAAAAATCACTGTATCTTTGCTAATTTAACCGACTCTGTAGCTCTAAAAATAACGAAGATAGCAATAGTGCGCAGATAACTTTGAACAGCCTGTATACTGGCCCTCAAAATACGCAACTTTTTGCTAGTCTAATCATATGGTTTTTGATAGTAGGACAAATTAAAGTTTACACTCTGTACAATAACTAATACAACGATGATGCATACACAAAGATCCATTGATTAAACTGTATGTTACTATGTACGTAGCTTACCAGCTAATAATTGAGTTCCAAGGTGCGATATGTAACTCGACGCCAATCTGAGCGTTTCAATTTTGCTCAACTTCCTGTCTTTAGGCTCGGTCGGTATCAAAGTGCGCAAAGTCGTAAACGCCGAATTCACGCTGAAACAGAAAACAATCGACGTTGCAACGTCAATCGACCACTTAAATGCACTTAATTTGAGTCGTTCTTACCTCGAAAGGGTCATCTTACACCTGAAACAAAAAAACTGTATACACGGAAAATTACACCGAAGATGACCGTTTCAAGGAAGGACGAAATGTAATTTTTTGATTTTCGAATAGAAATTAGTTTTATTTAATGTTGAGTAATATGGGAAAAATAGTTCCAATTCGAAAATGAAGTAATTACATTGAACGACGACCACGAATTAAACATTTCTTTCTTGAACTTACCTGTGCGTCCGGTCTCTTTCTCTCGCGTTGGCTTGGCTCCTCTGCCTCACGGGATTGAAATTGTCCAAGTTGTCGCAGGCGTAATTTCTTTTGCGCTTATTTACCGCGTTGTTGAAATTTAATTCGTTGTTGTTGTTATATTGCAGATATTCCATCGTGCCTGTTTCGTGGTGATAACATCGACTTCCGTGAAAGGAGACGATCGTTTGCAATTCCTTCGTAGTGTTCCTACCGTCGAACTTATTATGTTAAAAAGTGAGAAAAATTTACTTATTTTAATGAGTCATTTGATTGTCTTATCAATTAAATATTTTATGGTGAAAATCGCTGAGTAACAAAATTGTTAAAACATCGTGCAAAATATAATATAAATATCGCAAGATGTGTCATAGTTCATAGTACATAAAGCTCGGTCTATCAGTCACTTTTGTATATATATTTATTTTAGGATTATTCTTCGTCTGTAGCGGCTCGTAAATTCTCAACACAGCAAAATGTCTGATGTTACTTCCTCATAATCCAAACCCGATAACAATAACAAAATGAGAATCGCCTAATTTGCTATTTTTATTTTGTTATGTATTTATGTATTTAGTAAATGAATCTCGGCCATCTATGATTATCATTTAAAATAAAAAAGTTAATAGTCGTTTCTCAGTAGGCACTGAATTTTGCTTAATGTAATTAATACTTTTTGGTGAATTGGTTAGAATTGAAGTTTTTGGTTTTTAATTTTTTATTTATGAGGGGTTTAATTGGATTGGATTTAAATGGTTTTCCTTCGTCTGATTGATTAGGTTGGATTTAATATGAAAAGTATTTTAAAGAAGATTAAGTTGAATTTATTTAATATTTTTGGATAGTTTTTATTTTTTCTTGACGCTAATTTGGATTGGATTGGATTGTGTTGAATTTGAATGGATTCTATTGGTCTGATTGTAAAGGGTTTGGTAATTTTGATTAAGTTTGGGTTCGATATGAATGAATTTCATTGGCCTGATTGGTTTTCTTTTTTTTCCACAAAAAAATTTGGTCTTTAGACTTACGTCTGTTTTGGCCAAGCCCTGATTGGTTAGAATTAGATGTTTTATATATTTTGGGTTGGGTTGGAATTGAATAGCTTTCATTGGTCTGATTGGTTAGCGTTGGATTTAATGTGTAAGGTAAGCATTGGTTAGGTTGGATTTAATATGAAAAGTATTTTAAAGAAGATTAAATTGAATTTACTTAGTATTTTTGGATACTTTCCATTTTTTTTTCTTGACGTTGATTTGGATTGGATTGGGTTGAATTTGAATGAATTCTATTGGTCTGATTGTATAGGGTTGGACTAGGTAATTTTGATCAAGTTTGGCTTCGATATGAATGAATTTCATTGGTCTGATTGATTTTCTTTTTTTGCACAAAAAAGTCTTACGTCTGTTTTAGTCAAGCCCTGATTGGTTAGAATTAGATTTTTTATATACATATTTTGACTTGGGTTGGATTTGAATAGGTTTCATTGGTCTGATTGGTTAGCATTGGATTTAATGTGTAGGGTAAGCATTGGTTAGATTGTATTTAATATGAAAACTATTTTAAAGAAGATTAAATTGAATTTACTTAATATTTTTGGATAGTTTCCATTTTTTTCTTGACGTTGATTTGGATTGGATTGGGTTGAATTTGAATGAATTCTATTGGTCTGATTGTATAAGGTTGAACTAGGTAATTTTGATCAAGTTTGGCTTCGATATGAATGAATTTCATTGGCCTGATTGGTTTTCTTTTTTTTCCACAAAAAAATTTGTTCTTTAGACTTACGTCTGTTTTGGCCAAGCCCTGATTGGTTAGAATTAGATTTTTTTATATATTTTGGGTTGAGTTGGGTTGGATTTGAATAGGTTTCATTGTTCTGATTGGTTAGCGTTGGATTTAATGTGTAGGGTAAGCATTGGTTAGGTTGGATTTAATATGAAAAGTATTTTAAAGAAGATTAAATTGAATTTACTTAATATTTTTGGATAGTTTCCATTTTTTTCTTGACGTTGATTTGTATTGGATTGGGTTGAATTTGAATGAATTCTATTGGTCTGATTGTATAAGGTTGAACTAGGTAATTTTGATCAAGTTTGGCCTCGATATGAATGAATTTCATTGGCCTGATTGGTTTTCTTTTTTTTTCACAAAAAAATTTGGTCTTTAGACTTACGTCTGTTTTGGATAGTTTCCATTTTTTCTTGACGTTGCTTTAGATTGATTTGGATTGAATTTGAACGGATTCTATTGGTCTGATTGTAAAGCGTTGGGTAATTTTGATTAAGTTTGGGTTCGATATGAATGAATTTCATTCGTCTGATTGGTTTTCTCTTTTTTGCACAAAAAAATTTGGTCTTTCGTCTGTTTTGGCCAAGCTCTGATTGGTTAGAATATATATTTTGGGTTGAGTTGGATTTGAATAGCTTTCATTGGTCTCATTGGTTGGCGTTGGATTTAATGTGTAGGGTAAGCAGGGCCACCGTAACTATAGGGTTAAATGGGCTATAGCCCAGGGACGCCAGCCTTTTGGGGCGGCAATTGTCCTTATAGGTTATTTGAATTTTATATTCTCTCTTGTACTCATTTTTACTCATTTTGTACACTTATTTTTACCTTTTGAATTTCAATTGCGAAGCGAACCCGACCATAAATTATAAATTTTTAAAATAATTCGATAATTTGAATTACGGAGCAAACCTAACCCATACCAACCCAACCATAATTTATAAATTTTAAAATTCAATTACGGAGCGAACTTAACCCTTTTCAAAACTGACCTTTTGAATTTCAATAATTTCAATTGGGCGAACCTAACCCATGCCAATCCAACTATTTCAACTGATTTCAAAAACTGACTTTTTGAATTTCAATTTACGGAGCGAACCCAACCCTGTTTCCATCCATCCGTACTCCTTTTTCGTAAAAATAATCACCTTATTTATTGGTAATTCAATTTACTTTATGAATTTTTTTCAAAAATATTTCACAATTCAAGCTTAAAAATTTAATTAACTTTTTCTAGTTTTGAAACTTTTGTAAAACTTCAATGGTCACCCCGCTCCTCCCCCTCCGTATATTTTCTTATAATGAGCGCATTATTATTAGTAGCCCACGGGGGCCAAATATCTTAGGACGGTCCTGAGGGTAAGTTACTTAACACGAACAAGCTAAGTCAAATTAAGCTTCAATTATTTTCTTTATATAAACACATTTTTATTAATTTTTAAAAATTCGTTGCGACTACAGACATATATATATGACTCATAATATCATTCACGAAAAATGCAGACAAATTGTAGAATAATTAATGACATTTGAACTCCGCATGTCAAACTTCTCGATAAATGAATTAATTAACACTAAACGCATGCACTTGTCCTTACGTTATCGTTTATTATTGATAAGTTTATATTGTAATTGTTTATAGAAACTAACAACCAACCTCTTTTTATAGTCGATTTCAGTTTCTGATTTAAGCATTACAAAGGGCCAAGTATCGAACCTTGAGGAAAATAAAACGCTTTTATCAAAACTTGAAAATTACTGAATACATTTTTTTTTATAAATTTATTGACGTAACGATAACATTTTTTTAAACGGAACACATATAAGGCTCTTGTGTGTACAAACAAATGATCGTTTTATGTTTATAAATAAAGCCACCGTTGTTTATGAATTGATAGGAATCTATATGTACTTACGTTTTTGATACGAATTCCAAATTACGCGTAGCTTAAGTATATTTTCCCCCAATGTTTAATGGCCACGATAACAGAATAATAACAGCACTTTTGTTCTATTTTTAAAGTGTGATTGAACTAGATCAAGAGCAAGTATGCATGCGCCAACAAGTGTTTAAGGCAACTGACTCAATTTGTTAATTTTAATGCCTTCTCCAGATGTTATGCGAACGGCTTCTTTTTGGATCGGTGGACGATTTTAAAGAATTTAAATGCCGCATTTTTTTATTTAAAAAACATTACAAGAATAATTGAAGACAAGAATATCTGATTTTTTTTTAATTTACAAAAATTCCTTTGCTAGATCGTTTATCTACAATTTAAATATCTGGAGAACTAATTAAAGTTCCCAGCTCCCACATAATTACGAAATATGTGTTGACAAGTGTACCCTTTCTGGTTGTTTTTTTTTTTTCAATTTGCCCAATGCATAAAAAAATATAAATCGATCAACGTCGTCGAAACGTTTATCAAAATTCAGATGAATTCGTCGTATATTACGTTCGGCCAATTAGGATTTATTAAAACCCAATAAATTAAACGCCCCAAGAGTGTTTCAAGATGTCACGGATGCGGGTCTTTCGTCTCGTTTTAAAACGACAAAGACACATTCTGACACTTTACTTAAAGACCGCCTTCGTGTTCGTCAAATTTGATTTATTACCGGACTATTGGGTGTTATATGGTCGACATGTGTTTTCAAAGAAATGTTAATGCACCATTTAACTGGCGAATTTTCGAAATTTGTTCGCTTAAAAATAAGGGTGTGTAGAGTAAAGAGACGCGTCACCCACAGCGGGCGTAACGTGACGAAGGTACTATGCAAGCAGAAATATCAAGAGGATCATGTGAAAGATTTCAATTCAAATGATTTCCGTACAAATACTAATTTTATTCTGCCAAAAGTGATTTTAGGCCAAATTAAAACTACTTATCGATATAATCTCAGTGATTGTATTTGGTGCACTTTGTTCAATAAATTAATATATAATACAATCATAAAACGAAGTACAATATCAAACTTAATAGCTAAAATATTTTACTTTTAAATATAAATTATACTCTGAAATCGTGCAACTAATCAGTTCACATATTAAGTATGATATAAAAAAAGGTCTAGAAAATTATGAAAATACACATAAGTAATTAAAAATTAACTGCAATTAAGATTCTTAAACCCTACGATTAGTATTGTGTTCATTTTTACGTCCGTTAAAAAAAAATACTTTCCTATTACTAAAATTGCATCAAAAACCATCACAGAATCTAAAGACAATTTTCTTAAATAAAATTGAAACTAAGGCTATCTTTGAGGATTTTTCTCTATTTCTTCTACAACTTGAATTAATTTTTGCTTGGTTTTTTTGTTATTCTGACAAGCACAGCTCACAAGTCCGAATAAATGTTTCGAAGAGTATTCCTGTAGAGTTACTTTTTATATACTGCATTTACAAACGATTAATACTTACATTACGTTCTTTAATCCATTTTTCCAGTTCGTTTTCTGGCAAATAATAAGCTTTAATATAATTCTCTACGTATTCTCTGTGAGGCACTGGTCGCATCGACGATATTTTCTCGAACTTTGTCAAAAACTGAGTAAAATCCAACTGCATTAGGGCTCTGCCACCGTTGGAACATTTCTTCGCATCTGAAAACCTGCTTTAATTACAATAAAATATGTTCAGCAAACTAAACAACTTACCCTTGTACTAACGTATGTGTTACTATATGTGCTATGTTTTCCCATAAAATTTTAGAAACTTCCAAAGAAACATGAACTTTTGTATTGACATGTTCAAGGCGTATTGTAAATATTTGTATATCCTGAAAGAAAGAAATAAAAACATGATACATGAGAGGTAATTCTTACTCTTAATATCAAATCAATGTAGCTGTTGTGCTGTGACATTACTTCTTTGACTTCCCAGTTAATCTTGGACATAGCAATTAGGATTTGTCTTAAATCGAAAGCTCGTGCAACAACAGTCATGTAAATTGGCCTTCGTAAGTCTGCAGCACTAGCTACATTCTACAAAGAAAGAAATATAATTATAATATAAATATAAATGTGGTGGCGAATTAGGTCTGATAGTCTATATGGGAAAAAACAGAGAATTACAAAATTATACAAAATATATATATGGGGAAGGAAGGTTGGAGGATGTGGAATCAAAAAGAGTAATACCTGAATACATATAAGTACTAAAATTCTGTGATTACAATGTATGACCTATCAAAAAAAAATGTATGCATTTAGTTGAAATAAATTTACCTGATATATTAAAAAGATAAATATTTCTAATTTTCAAAAAAATTAATTGTATAAGAAATACGAAACGCTCTGTATATTGGCGATTTACATTTACGCGATACGCCACCTCGCGACAAACTTTTACACTAGCGACAAAGGGACATCAATAATTAGTACTCATGCGATTGATACGTCCATTTTGCTAATTTCCGTGTTATTTACTTGTTCAAGTATTATTTTTTATGTAAATCGGCATTTTTCAAAGCTATTAATTGTTAATATTTTGAATTGTCCCTTTGTTAGTAGACATGTTTTATGTATAGCAGCGCCACCAACGGTAATGTAAATTGCCAATACAACTCACATATGATATGTCAACGATGACATAACATAACCTATAATTCAAAACATAACCTCTGTACGAACATACGTGTGTGTAGCACCTCAAAATGGAACATACCATAAAATCATCCGATTACATCATCGTACAAAGGCAAGGCTACACGAAATTGTGCAAAATTAAAGAAAAAGCAACGCTTATGCTGGGACAATTCAAAGTAGAACTGGACAATGCAATCGGCGAGAAATATCATACAACATTCCAAATGAAGCTCAAAGAGGGTAGCAAAAAGCTCTACGTTTTAGAAAAAGTCGAACAACTAACCAGCGTAACACAATTAAGCATAGAGGAATGTGGACAAGACAATCGTAATATAACAGATGACGGATGCTCCCAGACATTAACAAAAGACGAAATTGAAAAAATGAGGGATGAATCGACGAGTTCCGTCGATATAGTAGGCAAATTGATCGACAATTCGAAAACATTTAGTTCAAAGACCGAATACAGTCAAGAGAAGTACATGAAGAAAAAAGAGAAGAAATATTTCGAATACGTACAAATACGCAAACCCACGTTACGATTGTTGGCACAAATGTTTTACAGACAAGACCCTGCGAAAACATTGGGCGTACGAATCGATGATCTATCGCAAATCCTCACATATGCGAATGTCCAATCTGATGGAAATTTCTTCTTATATGACAGTGGTACATCAGGTTTAATGACTGCGGCTATTTTAAATGCAATTGGGGCTGATAACAAAGGAACTCTCATACATGCACATCCAGGAAATGAATGTCAAAAGAATGCAGTGTTAGCATTGCATTTTCCACAAGAACAACTAGATAGATGCATAAACGTTAACATTTATTCAGTATTGAGATGTTTTCATCAAGAAAAAGATAGGTTTATCAATAAGGTTGAAATAAATGATAAAGTTCCTGCAAATGTTGATAATGTAGAAATAAATGACTCCAGTGAAGATGCAAAAATAGATGAAATTACAATAAATGGAGAAACGCCGGCAAAGAAGAGAAAATTAAATGACGAGAGCGTTGAAATAAAACGGCCCCATTGGCAGTTGGAAAACGAAAAAGCTTGCAGGTTACTAGAAGAAAAAATGGATGGATTGATTATAACAGCGAAGGAACATCCAGTTAGTATCGTCAAAGAACTAGTACCATTTTTACGAAGCTCAAGAAGCCTAGTGGTCTTCCATTTATTGAGAGAACCACTTGAAGACCTCTACGTATATTTGAAATCGCGAACGGATTTTATTTCTGTGAAATTATCTAACAATTTCATGAGAAAGTATCAAGTTTTACCTGACAGGACGCATCCTGAAGTTAATATGACTTCAGGTGGTTATATTCTAAGTGGTTATAAACTGTCTTATTAAAATATTTATTAGTTAAAAAAATAAATTGTTATCAAAATGTGAATTGGTTTACCTGACTGAAAAATTGTTGTAAGTAGATTTCATTCTGCGACGGCACCAAATATTCCATGTAATCTTGTAAATGCCCATACTGTGAACATAAGAATATTAGACTTTCAATGGCAACAACCCGTTCAGCAAGCCCATGTAGTTGTTCTAATTTCGTAAGATCGACAATTGGGGACAATCTTGGTTTGGATGTTTTTTCTATACTTTGTTCTTCTGTACTAAATTTATCTCTGATTAAACTGTCAGAAATTCTTCGTAACACGGCACTTAATTTTGGCGTATACAAATTACTGCTCGATACCGTCTGTAATGTTTAATGTTGATGGTGATTTAAAAGTTTTTTGTAAACTTACCAAATCCGACGCGAAGAATTCATGTACGGCAAACAAATAAAAATCAAAAAGTTCATTCATGCACATTATAATATCAAATGCAATTGGTCTAAGAAGTCGCGACATTTGTAGATATTTTCCAAAGTGTCGCATAACCGTTAATGTTGTATTTGTTAATATTGGCGCTTTTACATTGTATTTTTCCTTTTTTTCTTTATGCATGGATCTGCCGACAATATTTATTTAAAAATTGTGAAAATTAACATAATTTGCTTACAAATTTATATTGTCATCGACGAATTCATCAACAAAATCCTTTTTCAATTCTTCATTTTCCTCTTCACTATCTTCAGTAAAGTAACCCGAAGCCTCATCTCCCACATCTACTAAAATATCCTCTTCTATGATGGTTTCATCCAGTCGAGAATCAAATGGAGTACCATGTTCCGCATAACGTGTAAAATAATTCCCTGTTATACAAAAAAAATTAAAACAAGCTGGAAATGAACGAACGAAACCCACCAGTAACACTACTGCCATCTTGTGAATGATTTGACGAACTACAATCCGGAGTGTTTGTAAACGACACATTTTGTTGTATTTTATTTTCATGATATTTTAAAATTGATCGTAAAGATTTGAATTCCTAAAATTTCACGTGCAATTTCTATGAAAAAAAAAATCTAAAAAAACTTACTTGTAATTGGACAATTTGAAAACTCGCCTTAACTGGACATATTTCCCAACTTTCATTTTCCAAAAAGATCTTCAATTCCTCCAATCTCTGTGCGTGGTAATTCTTAAAATAATTCACACTTTGTTTTCTGATTGATTCCTGCAATTCCTCCGATTTGCTGCCACAGAACTCCTCACCTACGTTTATCAACCTGAAAGTTGTGTTTATTTATGGTTATATTGAAACGAAAATCTTACCGATGTATGATCCCCAATACTTGCACAAATTGATCAAATTTGTATGATGCCAAATCGCTGTTCAAAAGCAAATTTGACACCTTGCTCTGGACATCCTGCCAAATTTTTATCAGATTGTGACTCAACTTCTTTTTGATGTACTGTTTATTGAAGTTGTCTTCAATGTCGTTGACTTTGGCATTAACTGCCATTTCTTGTCGATTATGCCAGTTTACCAATTGGTGGTAACTAAGAACTATTTTAAAGAGTGCTTTGCATAGATCTATCAAGCACGGTATGAAAGATTCCTGGTTAACTGACTGAAATCTAACTTGTATTAAATCACCAATATATTTATTTAAACTCACCAGACACATCTTTTTGTACACTTTCTTGCCAGTATTGTCAGATGACTCGACAATTTCTGTTGAACTCACATACATGTGCACGATGTTTAAAGCAGAATTGTAAATGGCACTTATGTAATGCATGTGTAAATGATCAACAGCTATTTGTGTCTTTCCTAACAGTTTGTATGCCAATTGTAATTTGCTGTATTTTACGCTATCGAAATAGAAACACATCTAAAATAACAATATAAGTACACATTCAATTATATGATTAAGTATTACTTGTGCTAAAACTCTGTCTAGTTGCTCTTGTGTGTATTCTAAAGTTTCCTGTAATTTATTGGTCAATGCCGCTACACAAGTAAAATGTCTATAAGTATTTGCAATAACTTGACATTCTAGCAACAAATCAATAGCACCAGCATAATTTTCTTCTTGCAATAAATACTGTAACTTGTGGTCGGTATGATGCTGAAATTATGAAAGAATATAACATAAAACGAACATAATTGCCACGTACCAAATTTTTGATAGTTGTTAGGTTTTTCAACAAATTCTGAACCAATTTCCTCTTACGATAGTTTGCTAAAACACCTAAACTATCGGTGAATTGTTTCTCGGCAATGTTCAAATCTTTTCGGCTATTCCTACATAATATCAAAGCTTCTTTGAGTTTATTGCAGATTTCTAAAATTTTCTTAAACTCCCCATTGCAACCATTTTGATGTTCCAATATTAACTGGAGAACTTTTTTTGAAACAACTTGATGTTGCTGCTTCAAGTTCTTGAAATCTCTTTGTATTTGATCACAGTCTAATATGTCCGGTAATTTCTATCAATGAAAATACTTAAATCAAGCATGTTTATAAGGTAATTGCTTACACTGAGCTCAAATCGACAGATGTCGAATTCGTCATGCATGGAAAAGTAAGCAGCTTCGATACTTTCCAATATATCTTGATCGGCAGGTCTATCAGATTCTGTTACAGTTTTACTGTTCATCGATAAATTCTCGACTTGTGAAAAGTGGTAACTAGCGTCAGAAAATCCCATTGATGGTATTTTAGGCGCCTACGAAACAAGTTATCAGTATTATAACCTATATTTTGTAACTTACTTGTTTGTTTATTAATCCTAAGATTTTATGTTTTAATTCCTCCATGCTTAACAGACGTGTGCGCTCCATTAAGATTTAAATGTATTGAAATCGAGTTATAAAATTATTTATGAAATTTGACATTTTGACAACTCGAAAACAACTAATGACAACTAAACGTCAACAAGATTGCCGAGTTTCTGGGGAGATGTCGCGGCAATCGTCCAAAGAATTTTTAAATTTTTGATAAAAATCATTTTTTAATGTAAATTACAGCAAAATGTGCATTTTATTTATTTATATTTTGAGATATTGTTTGTTTTAATACATTTTTTAATGTGTTTAAATGTTTTGAAAGTCGATATGTAGATGTCGTATCAGCAGGTGTTGGGTTTGTGAATGAAGAAGATAAAGAAAAGCAATGGCAATATGGCCGACTAGATCAATAAATCGAATTCCGTATTTTGTGTCTGTTTTACACTTTTTTCGGACCCAATAAACTTGAAAAAAGTACTGTTCGGTCGTTGTATGTGTATGTGACGTGTGGTGTGTTTTGTGCAACGATTTGCACCTTTACGGACGATTTTATCACATAGTATGTAACAATCGTTTTTACTAATGGTAAGTGTGTATTTTATTGCTTATTTAGTTGATTTTTCGACAATTTGTGTCGCGACTGAAGCCTATTTTTAAATTAGCGTTACGTTTGCCCATCAATTAAGGCACTTAATTAATTATAATTAGCACGATTGACAAGTTGATCGTAATGTATACAACTCCCTTCGTTGGTGGGGGGTACGAATATAATTTAGTGTTTATTATCCCAAAAGTAAATATTTACGCTATTTCGACACCAAAGTTTTTCCTTTTGCTTTGTTTGTTATTTTAACGATACATTTCAAATTTGTTTGCGCCTGCATTTCGCGTTAAACACGATTAGAGGCGACGTAGCAATGAAAAAAGTAAATGTGCAAAAGTGATTATCGCGGTCTGCTAATTTATGCTAAATGTAACTCATATAACGTTCACGAATCTATTGCATTTCTTCTCTCAAAGATCTATTTGAGTAAATAAAACTGTCATGAAGATAATTTTTAGATTGCGGTATGTTACCATTTCACGCGTAATTTATTTTTAATCGCTTAAAGACCAATCAATTCAAAATTGTTTATGTTAGTGTTAAATACGAAACAAGATATTTAGGTACGTTTTTATCGTGTAGGAAAATTTATAGGACAAAGGGAATTTAAATTTGACAATTAATTTGATTTGTTTAATAAATTCATTCTTGAAACACGTCTCCGATCAATAAAATACTTTTTTGTGTTTCATTCAGGTTAATTAAGCATAATAACTGCTAATAACCTTTATTAATTACATATATCGGGGTGTTCATTTATTTTTTTCCTGCAGAGAAACTCATGCCGCCAAATTTAAATTACGCTGTTGTGATTGGTTAATAATTTACATTCAAGAAAACAAGCTGTGTTAAATCTAACGTCATCAATTAGCTGTCAAAAAATCGTTTTTCTCTTGAATTATTAAGTTGTGTAGTTATCAATGATATTTTAGTTATTTCTGGTGTGTTGAAGAAGTTCTCCTTGTTTCTTCTCTTGCAAGTCACCAAAATGTTGTCTATGTAAGTCAGGTTCTGCCCCGCGGGAAAAATAAACTATAATATAATAATAATAATCGAAACTTTAATAGCGTTATTAATCTTTAACTTTTCGAAACACAACAGAGTATGGCGTGAGATAACTAAATTTAAAAAGGAATAAAATGCGCTAAGAATAAGGTGTATTCTTAAAGGAAACGATTGAAAAAGAAATTTCGTAGGTTTAAGAACTTGTCACGTTCTCTGTATAATCAGTCTATGCATAATTTTTCAAAATATAATGTGTACGTTATTTAAATATTTAATTTAAATCTGCGCCAAACACAAAAATCAAGTATGGCGTCCATAAGAAAAGTTGAAGATTATTCGCCATTTATAGATAAAAAACCAACTCTGAATTGTACATTTTTGTCATAATTTAATAAACTTCATATATCTTACAGTTTTAGAGATTTCAATAGATTTTGAATAACCTGTTTACGAAGCCAATTTGTGCGAGTGTAACGCCAGCGGAAGATATACGAGACAGTCATGTAAACGAGACTGCAATACAAAAATTAAATCTACAAGTGCACGGGTGACTAGGCGTTACCAGCGGCCGAACGCGAGGGAATTTTTTATTCGTTAAAAGTTTAAAAAAAAACAGGAACCCTAAACCCATGAACTTATTTAAAGCTAGGCTCATTAAGTTTTGTTCAGAAGCCCTTTTACCTGTTAAATTTTGGCAGATCCGATTAGGTGCTGCTTTACCTTTTCAACAGGACCGGATTTAGAGCAAGGCGCCTGCTTCGTGTGAAAAGTTTTAAAAAACATTTTATTAAAATTTTTTCAAATGACAATTTTATTATTTTTCTTCGGGCATCAAATTTCATGTGTGAATAAGCTCTCAAAAAAGCTTGTTTTAAACACGTCTTTTGTTTGTTAATATGTGGAATACAATAACAGAACAATCAGTACGAAACAAAAACAAAAATGAGTTCCACATGTTTCAGTCTCAGGACCTTTATTGTTTATAATATTCGTTGATGTACGATCAGGACAAAAATTATGACATCTTTTAGGAAATGTACCGGTTCAGTTGAGTGGAAATCCGTCGTCCGTGGACGAGGGGATCCGGTGTGAAAATGGCGACCACACAGGGTGAGATTAGAGTTGGTTCCGGAAACCAGGTAAAGGATGTTTATGTACGTGACTTAAGACGGTAAACTATCGAAATTTCTTACTGGTAAATTAGTCGCATGTGGTACCGATTCGTTCGTTTTTCGATGACGTACCGGACGTTATCGGTACTACCGCTATACGTAACGTAATTGGCATGACTTAACCCGATTGGCCTGACTGCACGACGTATACGTTTACATATTGGCATGGTAGAACGCTGGTTGTTAACAATTTACTACTTGACGTACCGCAACCAGTTTGTGACAATGACTAGTGGTACGAGAATCCAGTTTTGTTAAGAATTCGTTTGTTATGTTTTTGCATAATACAGAGTGAGCAACTGGAAGTGACCACCACGTGACCACATACGTCACAAAAATAGTGTATTTTTTTGTTTTACTGCTACCCATACTGCTTATTGTATTTACGTTCTGTCATCTGTCATTTAACGTGTTTGAAAGCGCTAGTTTTTATGTTTCTCCAAATTATTTCTGTATTAAATGTGTTCTTTTAAAAAGCAATTTATTTTTCTAAGTAAAAAAAGAATTCATTTTGAAGGTATACAAGTACTGATCAAGCTAATAATTTGACAGTTCTCTTCTTTTAAGGTTATATTTATAAAATAGTACCAACTTAGCAATGTCGCCACCTTAAAATTTGAGGTCACGTGGTGGTCACTTCCAATTGCTCACTCTGTATATAGGGCTATACGTGCGAAAGAGTCCTGATTTTAATGATCACTGTATGCCACACCCGTTCAAATATAATAATTGAAAATAGCCATAAGAAAACGAAGCGTCGTCTCGATACTTCATTGGGAACATACGCCATTTTGTTTAAATGAAGAAGGAAGTTTTATTTAATTAATTTAGAAAGAAGCCTTAGCCTACCCAAAGAAATCGCCCTGAAAATAGCCATGTTGAGTCTAAGTTGACAGTCTGCTCCTGATGTGCCCCTTCATTCGTAATTAATTGGTAATAATTTTTTTCTAATGTAGAAAACGCTGTAAATGTTTTACGAAGTATTTACATCAAAGCTACGCGTTCGGTTCAAACTCTCAATCAAATTTTTTTCTCGCTTTGCGCCAATTCCCCAGCGGTTTGTCGGCAATCTTTTCGCGTTAGTGAAGCTTGGCCGATCATCATCCGAATGAACACTTTGTTAGGGAGCGTTTCGGGGCGATTTGATGGTCTGGATGGCGCGAGGGTCGGATAATTGGAAGTTGTTATCGATTGAGACGACGTAATCTCGTGTAACCTAAGTCTCTCGGGTGTTACTGCGAAATCCGTAAGGCCAGCCCTCGATCGTACGTTCGCGGCGTGTTACGAACAAGATTGGATTCTCGTAGAGTTTCGCAGAAATATTTTGTCTTATGATACGTGTCGCCATATTTTGCGTTATACAGGATCATTCTGAAATAAGTACAGATATTTTAACAGGTAGCTGACAATAGCCCAACCTCAAATATGCAAAAATTACGGTCCTGTGTTAAACGGTGTGCCAGGAAAAAATATTTAAAAAAAAACATGACAATAACGCCGAATTATCGTCGGTAAAGGTTTTGCAACATTTCATGTTGCACAGTGGACACAGGACCGTTCTTCGAACCGAATGTCCATATAAAAAAATTACATTTTTCAAAAATTTTAAATGAAGATAGGACCGCCGTTTTTGCGAATTTGGGTTTGGGTTAAGGTCAGCTATCACCTGTTAAAATATCTGTACTTATTTCAAAATGACCCTGTTTATAAGTTTATATCAAAAGAACGACGATTATTTAATTAAAATGACAATATGAAAAATTATGTTTATTTAAATATGTTTGAAATGGTATATTTTGGATACAGGATGGTTTATGCAAAGTTTACTCAAATCCTAAAAATATAACCTGGCGTGTAGTTTAAAATAAGGGAGTTTGCTTCAATTACCGATATAACCGGAAGTGCTCAAATCGCGAAATATATTAAATAGCACATCCGAAAACACAAACCTATAAACTTTTAATTCTCATTTACACGAATAAAAGTACTGCGTACGGAATCAGAAGTGTTCAGCTATATAAAGGGTGTTAGATCTTGAAATGAATTTCTTTGAAAATCATTGGAAAATTAATATAAAGCTTGCTCACGGGAACATTCTACAATAGCTAACTGTTTTATTTAAAGAGATACAAACTTAGATAAATGGACAAAGTTTAAGTACCTTGCAATGCGCATTTCGCGCAAAAAAATATAAAACAAAAGAACATCGCGTTGCTAAGATACAAGCATAACGATTATTTTTTTAAATTGAACAACCTGTATATTTTTGCTCTGGTTGCCTGCTGTAATTAATTATAAGACAATTTTTCTCTAAAACCGCTATTAAAAGAGTTTTGGAGAAAATAATTTTGCAAATTTCATTGTAATTATAATAGTGATAAATAAATAATTTATAATACATTTCTTTTATTATTATTGATGTGAGATTCATAAGACATATTGGTCCGAAGTCCGAAGGATGAAAAATATTTGTAAAATGACTTGTTGCAAGAGGAGGATCGATAACAATAGTTCTTTTGCTTTTTGATTTTTATTATTTTATTACTTTATTTTTTAATTCCTTAACTGGCGATCCTAGAGAAAAATTGTTTTATAATTAATTATAACAGGCAACGAAAGCAACTTAAAAAAATAAAAATATACAGGTAGTTCAATTTAAAAAATTAATTGTTATGCTTGTATCTTAGCAACGCGATGTTCTTTTGTTTTATTATTTATTGCATTAAATGCGCATTGGAAGTAGTGATGGGCACAATCGAATGATTTTAACTATCGAATTGTTAGTAATCGAATAATTTTTACTATCGAATGATATTACTATCGAATAATGATTTTTACTATCGAATGATTTTACTATCGAATGATTTTACTATCGAATGATTTTACAATCGAATGATTTTACTATCGAATAATTTTACAGTCGAGAGATTTTACTATTTTACAATCGAGTGATTCATTCCAATATAAGTTACACAACTTCCGATTTATATATTTATTAAGTCGCCTACATCGAATGAAAAATTAATATTTCTCACTTGTCAAAAACAGTCGATTCATCTCAAGAGATTACGAAAATAAAATAATACTGTTCAATATG
>JAFFZR010027672.1:0-21371 GCA_018397195.1 Lethrus apterus | reverse complement strand
TCTACAAAGAGGAAACGAAGAGGACAAACGGAAATATATGGAGCAGACGAAAATTGTGAACAATTAATTTTTTTATAGATGTATTATGTTCACAATAAACTTTTCACGTGTAAGTGTTATTTGATTTTTTGACAAATTAGATTACTTAACACTATTAATATTAAATATTATTGATATGGTTGATTTAAAATACATAAATTTGAAATGTATATAAATTGAATCGAAGTAAGCTTTGATATTTTAATATTCTCCAAAGCATGCAGATGGAGCCATTAAGGTTTATAGCATTTGTTAGAAAGAGTCCATTCTATCCAGTAGGTTATATTATCTATCGTTTACACGTTTAATGGCCGTTTGCACCTGTAAAGTTAAATGTCGGTTTAGTAAACTTCCGATTAAAGTTAATTACTGAAGTCGTTGCGTCGTCTCATTCTGTCTTTTCAAAAATGACATTTTACTGTTAAATACAAGTTAAACTGTGGAACAAATAGGGTTTAGTTTAGAGCCAATTTAACTGGCAGTTACAGACTGGCGCATATAGTTCAACGATTTAATTTTCGTTTAACATTTAATCGTTACAGGTGCAAACGGCCATAAATACCTGATTTTTTTTTTTTAATTTTAAAATCCCTTATAAAATTAAGAGAACTAGTAAAGGATGGGTGATGATCTGTCATCAAAACACTAAAGTAAAATCAAATTCATTCTGTTTGATGTACTTATTGCTACAATTCTACATTCACATCTATTTATCTCCACAATATGCTTGTCTTTATTGAATGCATCTTGTATTAGCAGATTATCATTTATTGTTTAAACCAGGGATCTCCAAACTACGGCCCGCGGGCCAGATTCGGCCCGCAAGTCCTTTTCATCCGGCTCGCGCTCGTTTCATATATATTACCTATTATATCACATATAAAATTCATCCAAATATAATTCATGAGAATTTTTATTACAAAAAAAAATCCTGAATGAAATATACTAAATCAAAAATCCGCTCAAGATTAAACGATATTCACTTGCAAGGCTTTTTAAAATAGGTGTTTCTAATTTAACATCTAATATTTATAAAGTAGTTCTAGCAACAAAGAAACAAGCCCATAGTTCTAATTAGCTTATGAGTATGTTGGTGACAAATTAAAATATCTGAATATTATTTGAATAGTTTATAAAATATTTATTATTATGAAAATTTTATTAGTATAACTTATGTAGCTGAAATCATTTTTTTTTAATCCGGCCGCTTAGCAATTTCAGAATTTTTATATGGCCCTATACGTAAAAACTTTGGAGACCCCTGGTTTAAACCAAAAGCTGTAGGTTAGGAACCATTGACAGATTTGACAGTATAAATGTGTAAAAATTGAGCAAACAGTTCCATTTATAAAATTGAATAAACTGAGCTGAGCTGAGTAATTGTGAAAGCAGCATAAGTGTCCGACAGGTTGTCAAGTTCAACTTATGTTCGAACAATTATATTTTTCGAAGAGGTCCTATGCTGTACTCCTCTGTGGAATTACTTGTACTCTCCTACGTACAAATTCGAATGGAAGCAGATTAATAAACCTATGCTTTGCATATGATGAGTAATCTAATCAGCTGAAAGTGAAAAATCTCTGATAGAGACCTTAGCCTTAGATTTTTTATTGGAAAATGTTAAGGCATGGCTGAAAATAAGGTGGAAAGTAATTGAAAATATATAGTCCAAAAGTACAATGAATAATGAGCAATGACTTGGGAAAAATGTTAAATTATAAAGAAAATATTGAGAAGCTGGAAAGTAATAATATAAATAAATAATTATTTAACATGTGTCTGTTTTAGAATTCTTTTAAAAACTGTAGTTTTTAGCCTTGGCCAAATGTCTGAGGCACCCTTTAATTTCTTGTGTATATCTAAATTGCTAGGAATTAAAATAAAACTACGTGCACATACACATTCTAAATAATGATTGTTTGAATTAAATTACTACAAACTTCAGGCGAAATTGCCTCCCATTCTTCCACAATTTTTCGTTTTAATTCTTGCTTATTCTTACACTTATATTTACTTAAGTTATTTTTCAAAATACGCCACAAATTTTCTATAGGGGACTATGTCCGGAGATTGTGCGGGCCATTCAAACAAAGGGACATCATTTCCTCTAAACCATTCCATTGTTCGTCTCGATTTGTGGCAAGGTGCGTTATCTTGTTGAAAGAAGTACTGAGCATCATCTGTGTCAAGTAATTTTACAACGGAAGCCTCTATTACCTCTTCTAACATAGAAATGTAACGTTCACTATTCATTCGACTTTCACAAACATACACCTCACCTATGCCATTGGCGGACATGCACCCCCAAATCATAACGCTACCACCACCGTGCTTGACTGTAGGTATGATGCAATCGGGGTGAAATGCTTCTCCCTTTCTACGACGTACAAATTGGGCCCCAGGAGTACCGAAAATCTAAATTGTGTGAAAGAAAATAGTCAATTTTTTATTGCAATATTTACAGTAATAAATTTCTACATACATTTATAATTTTTATATATCATAATAAAAGATACGTTGGCCGTATTTGCCTCAACATTTGATTCATCGGACCATATGATCTTTGACCAGTCATCCACCGTCCAATGTTTATATTTTTTCGCCCATAAAAGTCGATTTCTTTTTTGTTGTTGACTGAGGTATGGCTTTCGACGGGCTTTGCGACCGCGTAAATTAACTTCTACCAAACGTCTTCTAATTGTTCTAGCAGAAACAGAATCCTACGCTGCTCAAATACCTCGGCTGCTAACTTTTTCGACATTTTCATGCGATCTCGTAAGGCCAAACGTTCTAAATATCGATCTTCTCTTTGTGTTGTTTTACGCATTTAGCCACTTTTTAGTCGGTTTTCATACAAGCCTGTTTCCTCAAATCGTTTTATAGTACGCTGTATAGCACAACGAGATCGCTTCATTTTTTTTGCAATTTTTGTTTGCAATAGTTCTTTGCGAATGTAATAAAATTATTTGACTCCGCTCTGCTACATTTAATTCCCGTTGTCTGGGCATATTTGCACAGTACACAATACAACAGTTTTTAACACAGTTGATCCACCAAACTCAACTTATCAATATTACTTATTACACCTTACTGATGGACGTATGCATAAAGACTGATAACCCTAAAATTTGCAATTGCCCAGCATTTGAAGAAATTATACAAATAGTACTAAACTTGCCATTATAAAATCATTACATTTGCATTAGTAACCAACTGCAACAACGCCAATAATAATGGCATTGTCCCGCAGGTACTGTTGGGTTTTTCCAGAGGTGCCTCAGACATTTGGCCAAGGCTATATCTACTTTCGTTTTGAATTTCAGTTACATTAAAAAATCGTCACTTTTGAATTCCAATGATGGAGCGAACCCAACCTATTCAGAATACCTTGATAAAATTCTTTTAAAGTCCCTGCGGCCCGAAATTCTCTAAAACTGTATTTGGTGGCCCATGTTCATATATGACTTGTTTGGTTTTTTGACACCACTGATTTACACTTATACTGATTCCCTCATTTTTTATTTAATTTGCCTGGTAGAGTTTCTGTGGAGTTTCTCACCAGGAAAAATGTATCAATGTATTGGCAAGCAAATGCTAGCAAGATTAACAATCTTAAACATATTTTTATAATTACCTGCGTTAAATTTGTTTTCCAACATTTTTGCTCGAGATGAGCGGCAGTTTGTCCAATGCTTGTGCATAAACAAATGAGCCTAAGTGAAGATTCACTCGACCATTCCTAAATTTATGCAAAGTCCTCTTTCAGTTAGTCTGCACATACTTATTTGTGACACACACTCGTGATAAATTACCACAAATGGGTTGCTTTTATTGTACGATTTTTCGTTAACTTGCATGTTTTTTAAGCATAGTTTTGATTTTTAACAAGGCGTTATGGTACGGGTTTCAGTGGTTTTTATCGGTGTGTTAACGATTTGTATAATATATAAAATGTTTCATTCTAAAACGTTTTATTGACGGAAGCAAACGACAGTAATTTGGATGGAGACTAATCTAACATCTAACATAACCAAACCTACAAAATTTATTGCATTTTTGTTATTATTCTGATATTTGCTGATACATTACATTAGTAAGAGTTGTGAAATATTCAGTTTTTGATTGAATTATTCGTAATTTGTATATAAATAGTAATAATAATAATACCGTTGAGTTCAGCCACTTGCCGATAGATGGCGAGTCTTCGACTTTTGTGATTTCTTTAAGTTCGAATTGTTTATTAATTCTCTCAATTGCGACGCAATGGAATTTTTGAACTTAATATACAATGCGTTTACGGTCGTTTTTCGAAGTAACCGGTTCGATGGAATGTCCTCTGTGGCGTAAAGGTCATAGACTCGGCGTCGGTTTTGTTGCTGTGCCCTTCTGATTGGCGAACGCTGACTGCATATGCGTTGTGATTGGTTCGTGGTGGTCGACCCGTTCGATATCCAAATTCACGGGAAAGCTCATTTGTGATCTCATCGCTAAAGAGAATAGTCGGTTACCTGGTTTATATCATGAAATATGCGTAAGAATTTGAAAACTCTGCCCCCTGTACACTGTTGTAGGGCAGACAATTTAAAATAGTGAATGAGTGACTTTTTATATGCCATTTCAATGCAAATTTTTCCTGCCTAGTGAAACGTAAAATTTAGGGTTTGAAAATGGCACTCGTATGTGATGATATGAAAAGGTTTGCTTTATTTTTAAAACGCCAGATGAAATCCGCCGATTTCGTTCACTCTCGCGGCGAGAAATATGTTTTTTCGAAGCCTTTTTTGAGCCTTTTTCGCGTGAAATTGGGGCATTTTTCAGATTGGAAAAAAGGGCGTTGTCCACGAAATTTTCGCAGATGTTTCGTCCGCGGGGTTCCGCTGATTTTTGTCGCTTTACAGAGACGCTCAGGGTCGCGAAAATACACAATTTTACGATTTCGTCGACGTGCGACGTGTCGTTTCAAAAACGATTTCGTTATGTCGCATTGACTCGCAAGGTAATAAAAATTTCAATTATTAGTATTCATTTTCGGCGTGGGTACTTGGGAATCGAAAAGGAGCGCTTAAAAGTGGCCCAGATCGCATATTTCTCGTCGTCTGAGACGAAAAATGAAAATTTTTATTTTTTCGAGGTTATTACCGACCATCGATGGCTGCGTGCCAAACGTAATTTTGTGTGCTCGACTTGTACATATTTTCAAATTCATAGATCTCTTGATTTCTATATGAAAATATATATATATATTTTAAAATAACACATTTTCTAGGCTTTAGAGTCAATTTTCGTACACAATTTATGTTGAAAATATTAATATCCCATTGGTTTGGTTTATTATAGAAAATCTTTATTTTTTCTTCACTTTTATAAACATCGTGGTTAGTCGTGTGGTCGAGTACGGAAATTACGTTTGGTACACAGCCAACTATTTTATTTGCATAGAAATTGTAAATAAACACGAAGTGGGTCGTGACCCGGGACGTGTCGATAGATTTCGTGCGCCATCTAACTGGAAATAGGCGCAACGTAGCCGAGCGCCAAATTTAAAAAAGCGTTTAGTCCTCCTTTCATCTTCCTTGATCTTTTCATTTTTGATAACATATTTATAGTATTTTTTTTCCTTAGGACGAATTATTATAATCGTTATAATGGATTTTCTTCATATTGAAGAATTTAAAATGTTATATATGTTACAGTGGCAGCGGATGGTCAGTGAATGACACAGGTGAATGAATATTACATTCACTAGTAATAGTGTACTTCCGCTACGCAACCCAACAGCAGTTAATAAACGTTAACAAACATTAGAGAGGGTATACAATCGCTAATGAATGTGGATTTATTATTTTCAAACGACTTCTTGAATATATAATTTCATTAGTAATATAATATATATATATATAAAAGTGCGATGGAATTTTTATTAATGTCACTTTATAATAATTGTTTCGAGATTTCACTTTTAATGTTTTTTCTTAGTTTGAAATTGAGTTTCAAGAATTATTCAAGTAGTCAAGTATTCAAAAATTTGAAATTAATTCCTACATATAAACATACATTTTTAGGAAAACACAAAATACATAGCTTCCAAATATTGTAATCTGGCATCTTGGTTTCATACAAAATCTAAATCATTTTTGTTTAATGGATTTAACATTGAAAATACAAAGCAGGTTCACTTTATCGAATTAGTTTATAAATTCGATTTCAGGCATAAGGTACAATAAACCCAAATAGACCACTTTAATGCTACGCCACTGGTTAGATTTACCTTTTTTTTATTTGTGCAATTGACGACCCGCGTTTTTTGTGTCGGTTTTCTTCAAGGAATTCTAGCAGTGACGTAATTATTTCTAATCACGTGTTAATTTGCCATAAGCAGTGGCGTACGTCGACCTTTTATCTTTTAATATTTCTCAGCTTTAATATTTCTTTGATTGACGGTCTTCGTTGTCGACAGTGACCAAACAAAAGTGGATGGTAACGAAAATGCCGATCTCGAAGACGGCGAAATCGAAGACGACGAAGAAGAAGAAGCGTCGGCACCACCGCAGACGGAAAAAATGGAATCTGCACTCGCAACTCCCCCGGCACCCAAAATTTCTTCGCTACTGGACGCGCCGAAATTTACAGCTGAAACGCCCAAACACGAAAAGTTCGTCCCTTCCCACGGCGGCGGCGGCAAGACCAACAAATTCGAACGTCGTCTCGGCCCCGCCTCCAAGCACGAAGAAAAGAAAAAGGGCCATCTGACGGAAGCCGAAAGAAGCGTCATGTACCTGCACAAGTTAGAGCGCCAGGAACGCGAAAAACGCGAAAAATACCATCGAGAACCTGGTAAGTACAATTCGAACCCGTACAAAAAAAAATCCCAATCCTCGCGATCCGTTTTCGAATTGACTTCTTGCGTCTTTATGTCTGTTTTCAGTGGACGACTTCGCCTCGAACATCGAGAAGACGTTGGCGAGCATCCTCAAAAAGGATCGAACGATCAGTGACGACGAAAAAGATGAAGAAAAACGCGGCAAGAAGCGCAAAAAGAACAAAGACAAGGAGAAAAAGAAGAAAATGAGAAGGATCGAGTCGCCGCGAAACAACGACGATCCCGCTGACGAAACGGAAATGATGATCATGCGCGGGGGAAGTCCCGGTTCGAAAATACAGCAGCATTTCTCGCCGCACTCCGAAGAGTCGCCGTCGGAAGAATCGGACTCGAGCGACCGAAGTGGCGAAGAGAAAAAAGACAAACGAAAAGAGAAAAAGGAGAAACGCGGTAAGAACCGAACGAAAGAAAAGGGAGTTGGTAGAGATCGAAGGTCTGCTGACGCGCAAGTCAAGGATTCCATGCAGCTCTGTGTTTATTTCATCCAAGGAAAATGTCAAAAGGTTGAATTTGCCAAATTGTTTATTTTGTAATATTTTAATTTCGACGAAAAATCATTTTCAGGGCGATGAATGTACATACTCACATGAAGTGCAACCCCCCATGAAATGGGAACTTTGCAAGTTTTACCTGAACGATTGCTGTGCGAAGGGTGACAAGTGTTTATACATGCATTCGGATTTCCCATGCAAATTTTACCACACCGGACAAACGTGTTTGGAAGGTGATAATTGCAAATTTGCCCACGGTAAACCCCTTTCTGATAGTAAGTATACAATTGTTTTATTTTAATCAGTGGCAGATGGTGTGGAGGTTGCAAGTTACAAATTACTACTGAGGTTGCAGATCACTTGCAACCTCGTTAGAGTTTATGAAATAGACAGAGAAGTTGGCGTCCAATGTGAAAGCTGGTGCACTCTCGATGCTACCAGCAACCATAACACAAGTCGCCACTGATTTTAATACTAATTCGCTTACGATTTTTCTCGTTTGCAGAATTGAAACAAATATTATTCAAACACATTGAAACTGCACCGAAAGACATCTTAGGTCGGTTTCCACGGATGTCACGTGAAGAAGCCGCCTACAAAATAAATCACACGCAAAAAGGCTTAGAAGTGAAATACGGCGTGGAGAAAAAGGAGTCTAACATACCATCACTGTTCGAAATCAACGTGCCGGTTCCGCCAGAACTCTTGCAAGATGGTAAGCATTCTTGTGTTAGTTTGTGCCATGTTGACGTTTCAATTGTAGATAAGGCGAAAGATAAGGGCGAGAAGACCTCGAGGAATCGTCCGACACGATGGCAAGACGCTGACCCTTCAGAAAACTCGCCTTCCGTTTCCGAACAAAGAAAAACTGCATCGTCGTTTTCTTATAAAACCTTCGTGCCTCATCAAGATCAAGACATGAGGATTTCCAGGTATAATTTTCAGTTCGTACAGTAACGCCTTTTGTACATGTGTTGATTTACAGCAATGGAGATGTGGATATGCGTACGTTGGGACCGTTGAAGCCGTCCAATTCCACATATGAGGACGGCAGATCTGTTGATCTGGAGCAATACAAACGCGAAGCCGGTTATCCGAGCGACCCGACCAAATTGGACGTTGATATTCGAAGCATTCGTGGTGATACGGACATAAGGAATCATTCAAACGTTGAATCCATGGGTAGCCGGGATGTCGATATACGTATGAAGGATGTCGATGCGAGACAAGTGGATTTGTTTATTAAAAAAGACATCGATACGAGGTCGTTGCCTTCGACGCAGTCTCAATCTGATGACGAAAACGAGTCAAAATTGGAAATTGTTATGGATGATGATGTAAATAAGAACGAGGATAAGGTGGAAATTCCCGCCAATTTACCCAAGCGACAAAGAGAATTGTTTTTACGGATACAGGCCCAGCAAAAGGAGAACGTTTTGGAGCATGAGACTAATGGCTCGGACAACGAAGATAACAACATTGATTGGTATTCCGATGATTCCAATGACGGGCGCTTGACAATAGAAGATGTGAAGGAGAAAGAGGACGATAAGCCACAACTGATGAGTCCAGCGAATGTAAAGCCTGCAGAAGTAATGGAAAAATTAGGAGATTTATCGAAAATCGATATTTCAGAAGAGGTTTCGAAACTATTAAGCACGATAAGACAAGGTAACATTTGCGAACATTTATTTTTTTAAGAATTATTAACGTAATTTACAGGCAACATTCTTCCAATTGTCAATAAGGAAGATGTAAAATCGAAAGATTCCAAACATGCCACTGATGATAATAAGACGATAAGACCAGATCCGAGAAAAGCACGACTACAATCAACTGATGAAAAACCCAAAGAGAAAATAAGCATCTATGAACAAGGAAGCATTAGTACTAAAGACACGGACGTGGATTTACGTTCTTTAGAGAAAGACTTGGACTTGAGGCCCAATTTTGGAACACTTGACATAAGAAGTAAGTTGAAATTTAGAAATAAAATTCGTAAGTTGGGAACAATTTTGAGAGTACTTATTTATAAAGTGTGGTTTATAATTCAGTTTACTTAGCAATCAATAAACAAATGCTTGTGAAATTTTACAGGTTCCACTTCGAGTGGTCGATCTGACATTGATTTGAGACAATTAAGTCTCCCATTTAAAGCGATGCAGAACTATACTCCAGCGACGGAAATCGACGCGAGCATAAATTCACATCTTCCGATGATATGGAGCATTCAAATAATCGAAATACCAAGGCCTGATTATACCGGTTTAAAATTAAGTGCACAAGATGCCCACGCGACCGGTGATCCACGTTTAAGAAAGATTTTCCGATTGGATGTTGAAGAAAAGGACAGCCCAGCAAGTCCAAAACAAAGTCCGAAATCTTCAACGGCAACGACGGTACGAGTCGATCCGCGAAGGAGAAAAATCGAAGAGCCGAAAATTGATAGTGCCGTGAGCTACGCGCAGCAGATGAACATGTTACAGGGTTCCTCATTTTACCAGAACTTGACGAGCAACCAGAAAGTGATGTTGAACCACGAGTTGGCGACGCGGGATCAGGTTGCAGGTGCTCCCAACGAGCAAATCTTGGCGGGAATTTTAAACGCATTGGGAATAGTTCAGGGACAAAGCGGGCCGTCGAATATAAATGGTAGCGTGTTGAATTTGTTATCGACGGTGGCTAATATGAATCAACAGTTGGCTTCACAGAACATTTCAATAACACAACCGAATCAAACGGCTATTTTAGGGGCGAATCCGAACGTTCTCGGTCAAAATCAAGGTCTGAATATGTTGGGGCAACAAGTTAATCCTAATATAATGGGTCAAAACCCAAATTTAATGAATCAAATGGCGCAGTCAATTGTACAACCGGGATTACTGGGAGCCGCGCCCGGTATACCTAATTTGCCCCCTGATTTTCAAATAAATTTCGATCCTAGAAACGGCGGGCTGTTAGGCAACGCGCCACCATTTGTTAATTTCAATGCGGAAAGCTCAAACTTTAATTTTAATGAGGATTACTTTCCGGAGCAAGGAAACAATTTCAATACAAACAGAAATGACAGCAGACCTTACAATAGGGACAGGCCTCGTCGCGGTAGGTTCAATCGTAACAGTCGAAATAACCATTTTAGGAACAGGAATCGTTCAAATAGGAGTCATACACCTCCATAGTTTTGTGTGTGTGTTGTTTTGCGTGAAAGTGTGCCAAAATTCATTCCTTTTTTATTCTTATGACCGAATAAATGCAAATAATGTATAAAATTTATTGTAAATATTTATAAAGCTTAGATGTAAATTGTATTGGAAAAATCATAATGTATTTATTTTTTTATGAAGACATTTTAAATGTTTTTCTCTTTATATCTTTTTGTCATGTTTGATCAATACTCAGTAATTTTTCTTAGTTATTTATTGTTAATCCATTAATCGATAAATGAATGATGTTACGGTTATTGTATATATTATTGTTAATAAATCGTAAAATTTTGATATGTCAAGTTTTAAGAATCTATGCTCTGTGTATTTGAACTATTTCATTATTATTAGATTATCCTTGGACCATTTATCAGTCATTTATAAAATTAGATTATTGTTTATACATATTAGTTTGTAGTTGTTTTTGTGCGTCATTAAATTATAAGCAATGTTTGTTGCTGGATAAAGACAGACATGAACATATTTTTCCTTTTAACCGTTAGTTCGCGTTCATTTAAAAAGTTAAGGATATTTAAGGGTTATGTCACGAAGCTTAAATATCTAGCAATTTTTTGTTCTGCAATTGGTATCCACCCACAGTGACTGCTTCAGTAATACACATAGGCGTAACGTGCAAAACATTAGTCATATTTTTAATAAATGTCTCATGAAATATTTATTATATATTTATCTTCCGCCATTTTAGGACGACATGTGAGATAAGGATAAGATTGTATTTAAACAAAAGAAATAATTTAAAATATACTTATCTTTTCGTTATATTTTCCCATACGCCACTGAACATTTTGGTCGTCAACTATTGTTTCGTGGAAATTTGTCAGCATTACCAATCACATAAAATATAAAATTCTGGTTGTGGTGTATATACATGAAATGATTAGAGTTACAGAAAATCTTTATTTGTTGCGTATTAAATGATGCGTCCGTTTACCTACAACATGTATTTATTTACGTGTTTTAGGCGAATGAATAGAATCAGAGATTCTTCGTCGTCCAGAGGCGGTAAGTCAAATTATGAAACGTTGTATCTTGGTGTTAAGTATCGTTTGTGTGTTGTAATTTATTGAAAAAGAAATGGTATTAGAATTCCCGCGGCAAATTCATCTAGTGACTTCCATTATTTGAATTTGGCGCCCGTCTATATTTGTAAATGGCGCTCGGGCTTTCTTTTGACGTTTATTTTCATTGACAACTTTCATTCAAAAATATGTCAGACGATTCAGATTTACCAGTAAATACATCGCGATCTAGCATCTACGTTGGTATCGAGAATGGTCACTATTCGAGCAGTTCAGACTCAGACTCCACCGCGACATACGTATATATAGGTTGGTCCCCATTCATTGATGTATTTTTTTCTATTCTTTTGTGGAGTTTTGATTGAATACGCGTTTCTTTTCAGATGGCGATGACGACGATAACCACTCGGAGGAGTTTGATACCAACTTACCGACAATTCATAAGGTATTGAGGTTTCAGTACTAATATTGTTATAAAATGTAGATTTTCACTTAGTATCTGGGCAAAATGAACAATGTCGGGGGTTATACTTTATATGATGAAGGTCAGATAATCGATTCCATGCTTGCTGTGCACACCAATACAATGGTTTTTCCTGGATTTACCTTACCGTTGGTCATGAGAGAATTTGAAGATGAACATCTACTAGAAGACATGAAAAAAGGTTACACTTTTGTCCTGATTTTCACCGAGTAGGTTTGTATATTACTTAAATAAATCACTGAGTTTCTCGTTTTAGTAAAAATATGACGCAGTTGTTTGATTACGGTGTAATAATGGAAGTTTTTGAAACAAGTGATCATGGAGGTACATTCAGTTTAAAAGCTAAAGCGAGGCAGCGATGTGAAATTATTCCGGGGCAACACATCCGTGTGACGTATCCCCAAAAAATGCAAAAAATCAGCGTTAAAGTAGTCGGCGAGCCAAATATAAAAAGTCCTATTGAAAATACTCAGTTGCAAACGTTGCGTCTACGGCGATTTGTTTCTACTGAAGATTATGAAACAGTACGGAATAATAAATATCGAAGGTAATTAATTGGCAAAATTAAGGAGATAAATTTATGTGTGTTTTATAGATATCATTTAAGTCAGTATCCATATGCTAGTTGGGTTTACGACCACAATGAGCTGAGTTTCTATGTCAAGTTCATTTCCGAAGGTTTGATGAAATATTATATGAAAGAACAAATTCCACGAGATCCGGTTCCATTGTCCTATTGGTTTGTGCAAAACTTTCAGCTTACGCACAAGGAACGTCTCGATATTTTAAAATGCAATTCAGTTTTGGAAAGGTTACGCTTAGAACTGAAGTTCTTGGCCATGGTGAGTTAAATTGTTTGGAATTAAAAGAATTTTCGGAGAATTCTCATGTAGGAGCGGATGATGATCTGCAAGTGTTCTGTTGATATCGCAAGTCAAAAAGACGTGTTTGCCATGTCGAAAGATGGCGTTCAAAGCAATTACTGCAATCCAGGTCGTATTTTGTTCTTTGTTTGCCAATGTAATCTATTATGTAGTTGCAGGTGGGCAAGTTTATGAAACCATAACGGTTATGGAAGCTCAGAATTACAAATTATACGGTCCAACTTCTAAACAGTTCACATGGTTTCCTGGGTACGGGCTTATGTTGCGGTTTTTTTATTTTTGAATTTAATCATTGTAGATATTCGTGGACAATAATCCAATGTCGATATTGCAAGTGTCATCTTGGATGGCAGTTTACGTCGAAAAGTCACCATCCGCAGAAGTTTTTTGGTCTGGCTAACAGTTGCCTTGATATCAAAATCACTTCAAACAGTGGAGAAGATATGAGTGAGGACGATTGCGTCGCATAGAATGTGATAATTGAAGATTGGTTAAGTTTTTTTTGTTTGCCAATATAAGATTTACATTAGAATAGGACTTACTGTAATATATATATATATATATTCTAACAATTTTATCTTTATTTAAACGATGTATAAAAACTAAATTTTTCAAGACCCAAATACAATTATGAATTGGGTTTAGCTAGCATTAAGCACAAAATAAAAACTATGCATGTCATTTATGTCCAATAAAAACGTAAATATACATCAGTTTAAAAAAATACATTCTACACAATGGTATCATTTAACTATGAAAATCGTCTAATTATAATCGAGCTCGAAATGTGCTCGATTGCCATATAGGGTTTTCTGGATTTATGGGTTCCTGCATTGTTGATTCATAAAATTCAACATTCCAGTCGTAATCCAAGAAAATGATGGAATGTGTCCTGGAATTTCAATTGTTTCGCATAAAACACAAACCTAGGACAAACCTACGTACCTTGTGCCGTAGCCACCCTCTAACATCTTAACATAAATACTACTCAAACTTGCAAAATCCATTGGTTGTCTGTGTTCAAGCTCCAAATCTGGTAAGTGCCTGGAAAGAATGGGTACAATTAAACCAGACATGTGTTTATAGTTACTTTTCTTCCAATTTTAACAACTTAATCAATTTGTGCAACAAAATTTCTCGCTTTGCAGTATCTGTTCCATCGATTATATCTTTGAATAATTGTGACCCGGATTTTACCTTTGTTAAGGATTTTTGGGGAATTGTGTTGCCGAAACCCAATATTTGTCGACCTTCATATGTTGTGCTTGATGTCGGTGCATTGCTGCAGTGGTGTGTTATGACGTTTCCAGACTTTCTGCAAGAAAAACGTATAATTCGTCATGCATCGATTCTTTGTAACATACTTGACGTCTATCGCGACGAAATTAAAAGCATTGTACAGTTCTCCAGAATTTAAAAGTTTCTCGATGTATTCTTTGCATTCATAGTTGCCGCGAAGATAGTCGGTAACGATGAAGCCGCGTCCTTTTGCGCCCTGTTTACGATCTTCTCCCGTTACGTTTAAAAGCGCTCCAAACCGTAGTTTTGAATCCTTGGCGGGATGCAACGATAACCCCAGCCACATACCGCCTTCTCTGCCGCTTTCCATGTCCGTTCCTGCCATTAAATAATATGAATAATGCAAAACGTCATACTGTTAGTTACCTCCGATAACTTTGTCGAAATTTTCAAGTTTTTGGGCAGGTCTTCTGTAAAATTCGTCTCTGTTTGAAGCTATGATGAGTCTGTATCCATTCGGTTTTGGGGCCGGATTCGTATACAAAAATAATATGCACATACTAACCTAAAAAATAATTAAACAAGATGTTAAGGAAGCTAATTTCTTTTTTGCCAAAAATTCGCATAGCAAAAGTCAATACTTGACACTTGGACGTCAATAACAGCTGATAGCACAAATATTTGCAATTTCTAGATGATTTATTATTTATAAGACATTGATGTGAAGGCCAGGACCTTGCTTTCAAATAAAAAAGAAGGCAAACTTGTTCGGATTTACGCCAGCAAATGTAGTTTATCTCGAAAATTATTAAACGCAACGATGATCGAAATTAAATTGCAAAGTAAGTTTTCTTACTTTCTTGAAAAATTTACAGTTTTAACTGTTTGTACTTTTGGTGTTATCGGAAAGTTTGTGTAAATTAATTTAAACATAGATATTTGTCGGTAAATATTTGCTTAAAATACATACAACAAATCTCTAATTTGAATGCATGAATGGTACATATAAAAGAGGTAGAATACGTAATTAATAGATTTGTTACTGTATAACAATTTTTTTAAATTCCTTGTAAGAATCACTTAAATCGTATTTACAACTCCTTTTTGATATTAAAAAGGTTGTAATGTTTTATACAAAATAAAGAATTAAAAAAATCTAGTAATTTAAGTAATTAACTATTCTATTCTATCGACGTTTTCAGTTTTAAATTATTAAATCGTAAAAAATCTCATTTTTAATTCCATATTTTAAATGTAATCTACATTATCGATTGTCTATTGAATGTCTCTGTAACCCCAAAATTTAAACTTGAATTTTTTCCACAAAAGATATCTTATCTACATTGTAATTTTATCACACGCTTTTATCCCAAATCTAATGATTGTACAATTTCTATGAATTCATTGTCCTATGTGGCACTACATAAGCAAAATGACTCAAAGTTAATTGCAAATCAAACTACTACCAGGAGGTACAAGTTGCCTTAAAAAATGCGCAAGAGGAAGTACATTTTACCCAGTAGGTCAGTACGAATTTATGTTTAGCTTCTGAACATTTATTTGTAGAGCAGTATCCGGAAAACCTAAATATCGACATTCATCATTACAAGCAGCGTTACAATTGGGACTGCGGCATATCTTGTGTGATTATGGTTTCACCACGAGGTATACAACGTGAAATACTTGATAACTTCAATGAAATTTGTCACGAAGAAGGATTTAATAAAAGGTTTGTTTCTACATATGTACGATGTTTTTGATCTACATCTGAAATTCTAGCACGTGGACCATCGATTTGTGCTACTTATTGTCTAGATTTCAAGTCAAACACAAATTTTACACGATAACGCTTGGAGTCCATTCGGGTTATAAACTAAATTCTTTCTATCAAAATGTTTTGAATAAGGTATGTTTGTTATGTAAAATAAGAGTAATTAAAAAATAATGGTTATCGTAGGATGAAAGAAGAGTCAATAAGAAATTTGATTTGGCAGCCAAACAAGGTCTTAATGTTCGAAAAGGTTCTGTGAGCATGACGTCAATATTGGCGCATATGAAAAAGGGACCGGTGATTGCTTTGACTAACGCAAAACTCTTACATTGCGACTCATGTAAATTAAATAAGATTTCTAATGAATTTAGAAAATGTTTACCGTGGCCGGTGCCGTACCAAGGACATTACATCGTAGTTTGTGGTTACAATTTGTCATCACAAAAAATCTATTATAGGAATCCATCGTTTCATGATCGTAAGCATGAATTTAATTTTTTTATCATAATTTGAACATGTTATTTCAAAGGATTGTGCGTTATGTCAATTGAAATGTTCGAGGAGGCACGACGTAGTTACGGTACAGACGAGGATATTATATTTATTTATAGTACGTAAGTTAGTCAATAAAAGTGTTGAATTTTATGTAAATATAAGGGCAGAGGCCTCCTTTCTAATTAATTGAAAAATTTATGCGTGATACTTTTGGTTGCTTCACATTACAAATTTTATATTTATTTGATACGATTAATTATAATTTTAAGCGTCGGTTGGTGGAAAATAATAGAAAAAAAAATATATAAAAATAATTATATATTCGTTTATTTTATTAAAAAAAATAAACACAATACAAATATATTCCTTTTAAAATACACTGTTTATATCGTATGTTGGAAACATCAATTGAAAATTGGTAACGCAAAAGGCACAATATCTCAATTTTAGTTCATAGAATTTACAACTTCTCTCTCTCTTATAAATTACAAAAATCGTAAAATATATATATATATATATATATAATCAAAAACGACAAAGTTTATCGGGGATACGGATATATATATATATATATATCATTTATATAATAATAATCTACATCTATAAAATCATATGTATGTACAGGAATCGTTTCACTTAAAAACTTAAAACTTGTACTTAACATTTAATTTTTGTATGAAAGCGTTCTTTTCTTAAAGAAATAGGGGGGGGGGAGCTATTCATGAAACAAATTGCAAAAAATTCTTTAAAAAATAAACCCTTTAAAAAGGTCCTAAAAACACCCGCAAAAAGATTTGATTTTACAAACTAATGAATCATTTGGCTTATTTGCTAATAAAATGTACACAACGCAACAAAAATGTAACACATTGTACGAAAAATAAAGCTTATTTAAAATAAAGTGTGAAAATATGAACCCTACTAGTTTCTTAATTATCGCTTCTTTTGATTTTTCCCCTGTTTTGTACCGTCCTTTTTTGAGTTTTTCATATCCTGCGTTATTTTTTTTCTCGAGCGTTCATTTTTCTTCGGTAATTTCTTGCCACTTTGCTTTGATTTTTCAGCCTTAACTCGCTTAGTCATGCTCTTAGCAAGTCTCTGTTTGAGCTTTGCTACAAATTTAGGTTTTTTAGCATCACGTTTTATATTCACATTAACAACAACACCATTCTTCGTACTGAAACGTAAAGACCGTCTTGTGCTTACATCATCTGATCTCAGGACTACCCTTGATTGCACAGGACGTGGCGACTCCACCTTACTCAGCCGCAAATTAATAACAATATCGTTTTTATCACCCAACGATTTGGATCGCTTTTCTTTACAATTTGATGTGCCACTAACGTTATCACTCTGTAATGATTTTTTTCGTTCACGCAAGTTGTGATGAGGCGGCACATCCATTTTTTGACGTTTCGACTCCGTCGGCCCTTCATCATCAAGTTTTCGTTTGGAGGACCGCGACACGTTTTTTGAATTATCAAAATGTCCTGTTATTTCCTGTAATTTTTTTGTACCCCTTTTCGTTCTACGATTTTCCATAACTTCACTATGTAGGTTCTCACAGTCTTCCTCGGGATCGTCGTTGGAGCTCGAAGAGATCTCATTGATTTGGATGTTCTCTTCGTGGTTTTTCAGAGGCGACTTCAATTCAGAGCAGTCGGCTTCCCGAAAACTCTGCGAGGTGGAAACTGCCACGTGACAATCGGATGTTGACGGTTCGGGACTTTTCGGATCGAAATTTAAATTCTCACGAGTGTTCAATGAGAAATTTGGCGTTTTGGTGTCGCTATCTTTAGTACCCTTGATTGAATCTTTACACAACGTGTTTGCAATTTGTGAGCGATTTTCAGGTGCTCCATGACATTGTACTTTTTTAATTTCAGAACTTTCATTTTGATACCTTGTCATGATTTTCAAGCCACTGTCGGGGTATTGTTTTTTTCTATCACGTAGTACTTGAGCTCTGGGAGGACCTGGTGGGTCCAACATCAATGTCACTACAGATGTGTTATCTGCACGCATTTTCGTGTTTGACCACATTTCCAAAGCACGTTCTACTAGACATTTACTCGGGTTTAACCACACTTTATTAGGAGCATCACTCAACGCTGCTTCTTCATTGTGTCTTTCTGCTTGTTGCACAATATGTACCGCCACCTGAGCATTTAACATGTTGTACAACCCATCAGTGCCAAATATCAAACACCGGAACGTGTTGGTATCGATGGGAATCACCGAACAGTCTGGATCAGGGGATACAACAAATTGATCCATCTCAGAATTATAAGACCAAAGATCACCAAGACTTCTCGCCACGGCTAAAAAGGGGATCTCATCAATGGGTGTGGAACGCCTCACTGGACCTTTATGACCAATCCTAGGACGATTCCAAACAACTCTTGGCACACCTAAGTTATTTTCATTGCAATACTTGTAATGCCAGTTATAAGTCGACTTACCGGATTTTGCAACAACTTTTCCACCACTCTGCTCGATTCTCAACATTTCTACGGCGCATTCAGGTTTATGATCCTTTGTTAAGGGCTTCGCTCTCCATTCCGTACTATCTGGTTCTTGATATCCTAAAAATTGACATTCAGCTATGATGTGAATAAAAATATTAAGGTATACCTAAAACGACCCCAGAATCACCGACGTGTCCAATGTAAATCTTCCCGCGTCTTATAAAGGCGATGCTAGCAGTTGTTCCTGCTGTACTAGGTAAGCCAGACGTTGTTTTTGGCCATTTATCTGCATACGAAATTGTTGTTTTTCAAATGAAAGAAATATAATATGTGATAAAATAAGGTATTGATTGTATAGTATTTTCTGATGGTATAATGAGTAAGTAAGTTTAAATTACTTTAAAACAACATGAACATAACCACGAATGATTGTTATTGTTATGATTGTTATTTGCGGTTATGTTCCTGTTGATAAGGTTATGTTGCACGTAAAATGTCTTATTGGATGGCTCATTTCATACCCTGTTCCTTCCACATGGCGTAATGAGTGGCTATATAACCCATTTTAATGGCACAAAGCACGTCTTCATCGTTCTCCGACCAGAATTTTTTGTGTCGTACAATCGTCTCCATTAGACGTTCTTTGGCGAATGCGGCGGCTTCGGCGCCCCCATGTCCATCGTAAATACCGAAAAATGCATATTCTAAATCTCTTTCGTCTTCGGTTTGCTGGTACGCGACAGAGAAGAAATCTTCCATGTATTTTCTACCGCCCTGGCGACAGTGCCCAGTTACGCGTAGATTCACTCCAATCGAGGCCGGCATTTCGATTCAAAAAAAGGGCACAAACAAACACTACAAACGTCTCTTCTACGACATCCTGCTAAATACGACACTAATAATTAAAAATTTTCGTACAAAGTCACATGCATACGCATCTCTGACCAACTGTCACTTTTTTTCGATGTTGTAATTATGTCAAACGCTCGCACAAACGTCATGGAAACTTTTCCTTCTAACCACTTCTAACAACGCAAACACTATCCTCAATGTACGTTTTGTTAAGAGTCGGGGATATTTGTTATTTCTATATAAACGATACAAGCATCGACAACCTCCTAGAGTTTATTTCAAGGATAGTTTATGAATAGCTGATGGCAAGTTGTATGACGTATGACCCATAGCAAATATAACAAGACAGAAGTCCACTTGGATTGGCCAACTCAAACCTTATCCTTGTTCCAAAGCATTGTTATGCTCCAGTCCGGTAGAGGTGCTGACACACCATACTTTTTTTATCTTTACGTAAACTTCTGAGAAAACTATATATGACGAATTAAAGAATTATACTGATTATAATATCGTTGTCATGGTTACAATGAATAAAATTTGAAATTTATGACATATTTAAATAAGTTTTCATGTCTTTTCGTATTCTTTAATATCGTTCCTTTTTCTGTTAAGTTATTTGTCTACAAACAGGAAACGAACAGGACAAACGGAAATATATGGAGCAGAGGAAAATTGTGAACAATTTTTGTAGAACTAAAAAAGACAACAAATTAAGTTCTTGAAGGAAAGGATAGAGAGAAATAGCAGAAATAGCACAAGTTTATTTAAAACGGATTAGGAAGTAAATTTTCTTTGTTTATAACACTTTGGCACAGCGGAAGATGCTGATTAATTTCACTACGCAATTAAACTCAATAATTTGAGAGATGAAGTACTGAAGGGAACACTGGAAAACTTTTTATCAAAAGGATTGCAAGTGGATGTTAAAATAAAAAGTGCTTAAACAATACAAAGCCTTAGGGACAAAATCGACAATTTAAAAAACAAAAGTAAATGAAGGAGCCTCCAACAAAAGATCTTCATTGATTCAGACCTTACGAAAAAGAATAAGGAATACAAAAAAACAATAAGACAAATAGCAAAGGAGGAAAGAGGAAAAGGAAACAAGACAAAAATAGGATGTAACAAGCTGATGGAGTATGCTGGAAATGGGACGAAGGCTTAGTGCAATTACAAGAGACAAAAAACTAGCAGAAAAAAAGCAAGAAAAATAATGAAGTAATAAATATAGAAGCTAGGAATTTACAAAGAATATACGAAAAAACCTAACCATAAGGAAAATACCGGAAAAGGTTTGGATGGACGAAAAATGTATGGAAGAAATAAACAGAAAAAAAAATTTGCGAGGAAAATATCTACAAAGAGGAAACGAAGAAGACAAACGGAAATATATGGAGCAGACGAAAATTGTGAACAATTAATTTTTTATTGATGTAACATGTTCACAATAAACTTTTCACGTGTAAGTGTTATTTGATTATTGACAAATTACATTACATACTTAACTCTTACTAATAATCTAATG
>JAFFZR010027671.1:0-21401 GCA_018397195.1 Lethrus apterus | reverse complement strand
CACTTTATCAAAATGACGGTCAAGTTGATTCTCAATTGTTTTATACATTACTAAGCCGGCTACGTTCTTCTCAAACAGTTACAAATAATTTTTAACAATTCTGAGAGAAAATTTAAAGAATATTAAAGTGGCTCGATTTTTTTGCTCGTCAGTGTATATTTTTTTAAATTTCAACATATGTAAAATTTACAAATATAATAAATCTTTAAAAACTTTTTATTCTTAGGCATATTTCTCATTTGAGTGAATTTTGTTAGTAGATTGCTGTCGTTGTTTAAAATGTCATAACAATTTTCGCAAGAATTTGTTAAATTATATTTCACACATAATATGGCTCGCAAAGTCTCAATAAATGACCACACTTTATTCCCGGTAGAAAAAACGCGTTTAGTCGCAGCGTTAGTTCCTGGTAAGGACAGCTCGTATTCCACCGTTTTTAACATATTATTGTATGGAACACAGTTTGTTTTAAAATGATCAAATATTTCTAACCATTTGTTCTCTGTTGAGATTTTTGCTGATGGCCAAGATTTAACCTTTTCCTTATCAGCAGCATTCTTTATTTCCTATGCTCACGCACACCTTGGTACTGATACGTCTGATAAAAATGATCTTTAGGAATCTTAAACATAAAGCATAAATTTATGACATAATTGACAAAAACATAATCTTTCCATAAATCGGGACTTTTTTAAAAATCGGATCTGTCCCGCCGGGACGTCTGGTCACCTTAATTTATAATTATCTCACAAAATGTCAACAAGTCGATGTGCAAGTTTTAATATTAATGGAATACAAATGAGTACTTTTCGAGTACGGTTTTTAAAAGGAGTACAGTTTATGAAAAAGCAGTACAAAACTTCCCAAAGGAGTACGGTTGGTCACCTTATTACAATCTAAAATTTATATGATATAAATAAACAATTACTTACCGGTTTTGTTCAATTTCATCTGCCACACCTTCAGATATATGTCCTAAATTCATGTATAAAACCAGTTAATCGAAAATAAGTCCAACAAATAATTCATAAACAACATAACCAAACTTAACCAAACGCCACTACGACGATATAACCTTAAATTAGCAATCAGCTCCTGCGCTGAATTGAATTGAATTGCACTTCAAGACCAAATTAGGACTTGATATAGATATCAATACAATTGATATGTCCGTATCAATATTGAAGAGAAAATTGCTTACAGAATACCAAAATTGAAAACATATCAATTTATTGTTACGTTTCAATCATAACAAGTTATTCGGTAACTTTCACAGCAAGTTGTTAAGATAACAATGTTGTTATCACTATAGAAACAGGTTCTTGATTGGTCGAAAAATACAAGTTGTCATGGTGATAGCAAAAATAACAACATAGCAACTTTGCTAAAAGTTACAGAATACGGCTGATTATGGAGTTACAGAATACGTATGATTGTTCGTAATTGAACGCGGACTCAAAAAGAAAAGAGAAATAAATAACTGTATCGCGCTGGAGATGGACGAGAAAATAAATAAACGACTCACCGAATGTCGTGCTTGTTGGAACTTCTCGAGGGCCCTCTTAATCACCAAGCGAGAAACGCTTAATGCGTAAATTTCACAATCACGTAAAACAATTAAAAATGCAAAATAGCACATAAAACGTGTGTAACGGAGATTTTGCTTGGCGTGGCGTTTTACGAAGCAGCGCGCAGCGTACAGACAGTAGTGCGTACAAAGTACAACAGTACAAAAAACAAAGTAAAAACTATTAAGAAGGTAACAAATCCTATATTCAAAACAGCCCGAAAATAAAACTAATTTCACATGAATGTGTGTCCAATTGCTCGTAAAGTAATAAAAAAATAATAATAACTTAGAACAAATATGAAGGAACGGATAACAAATACATACCTGACATTTTAAATGAAGATTGAGTATTAATATTATTTTTAAGATAAATTAAAAAAAAATGTTTAGAAAACGCTGCGCTGGTGTAAGTTTAAACTTTTTAAACAAATGTATTTTACTTTTGTTGCTTTCCACAGAGAAAAAAGTCGGATGCTTCGGTAACGGACGGTTTTTTTAAGTAATCTTGTACTGATTGATTTTTTAAATTATTTAATATCGTTTTCATTTGTCTAATTACTCGATTGAGAATATTCTTGTCTTCAAGGTTTCTGATCATTTTTCACCTTTTTCTTAATTTACTTTTCTCGACTTTTGTTTTTTGCTAGGGCTGGATAATTTTCAGTTTGCTTTGATTGACTTAAATGGGGAGTCGCAAGCCAAGCTGCATGTCGGTCGGCCAGTATGATGGTTTTCTTGTTGAGCAGTAGTCAAGGTTGTTGGATTCCATGGTCTTTATGAGTTCTCTTCCTTTTGTCATTATTATTCTAGAGCCTCATTGTCTGTGTTTAGACTTATAAGTACCCTCCTGCAATAAAATTTATTCCCAATTTGTTGAAGAATTTATTAAACTGTATTGATTTAACTGAATGCTTTGGTGGACAATAAACTACAGAAAAGGTTATTGGAGTCAGCGAATCCTCCACTAAGATGCTTGTGGCTTGAAGAGTGACGAGGTTTTTATGAGCTTCTTAAACTAGGTTCTGAAATTTTATTTTAGAAAACGGAAAATGTGTTCTCGTTCTGATCTAGGTATTTCGTAATGTTTTATGGTATTTTTAATAAGTATGGCCGTTCCCCCGTGAGTAATACCATCTAGGTGTTTGGTATCGTATATATTTCGTATTTTTAACTTCTGTTAGTGAAGTGATATTAACATGATGTCAATATTGAGGCTAGTGATAAAAAAAACTTTAATTCTTGAGTGTGTTGAGTTAGTCCATCGGTTTACCAAATTGCTAGCTTGAGGAACTGAGGTATTTATTATTTATTTACAACTATGGCTATATTTTAACATGATACCTATCTGTTCCATCAGTGACTTCATCATTTGCTTAGGTTCGAGCATATCGTTTGATTGGCCTCGTATCATGGTTATATAAAATAAATAAATGAAATTAACATCATACTTGCATTACCAATTAGCAAACAAATTTCTGATTACAAAGTTTGCCATATGCGTTTAATATGCAATTTAATTTATTCTTCCTTTGCTTTACGTAAAATAAAATTAAATAAATATTTCCAAAATTTTTTTAAAATCGGGTTCGCCGTATTTGCAATCTTAGAATTTCTCTGGGTTAACAGTTTACAAATTATTTATGCTATAAATTTATTATACCATTTTCTACGTCCTTTCGAACAAATAATAATATTAAGTTAGGTTCCTTCAAATAAATTATACTAAAATTAATAATAACTTTTATTCATATTTCTGGAAGACATAGAAATCATTTAATACACCATGTGAAGTTTATTTAAGCGAAAATAATCGTATTATAAATAATAGTTATAAATATTATAAAGACAACATCAATCAGTTACGCCTATTAGGATGCAAGATTTACATAATTTATTATACATTGGATAATATTAATGATAATAATGATAATGGTACCATTATCTATTTTGTCTGCAAAATAAGTTATCACGCCATTCATTACCAATTAGTCATGCTCTATCGATAATTAACTAATATCGATAAACAAAATATTACTAAAATTATTCACTTTTTGTACATATTTATAATTAACTGTTAACTATAAAAAACTACATTAAAAGAGAATATGATTCAGATTTTCACATAGATTTGTATATTCTAGAGATTAAAAGGTTTAGTTTTAATTTTTTTCTGCTAAACGGAAATTAATTATTTTAAGGTGGTTTTCAAAAGTTGAATCTGATTTGTGATTTGGTTAGATTTTATTCCTTTGCATCTTCCAGTCTGACAATACACAATTTATTTTATAATCGTATTCTAGTAGTGATTTTTTGAAAACGATCCGCCTGAGATATTTCAGAAACCAAAAGGAAATTAAAAATTTCCGAAAACAGGTCCACTTATATGTCAAGGGGGAAACGGTTTGACCTATGATTCACACTTTTGACGTTTACCCCTGCGCCCACACGAATACCTCCCGAAAAATTTTAAATGGGATGACCCATCGCGTGGTATCTCAAATGAAAGAGCAATCAATGGGCTTTACAGATGTGTTTGAATTTTCGAATTCTGATCATTACTTCCCGAGTTATTGAGCTCTGAATATTCTTTTTTTTACCGGGTCTGTAACTATCAAAAAGCGAAATGCTCCAAACCGAGTAGATACCCTTTGCTATTTCAAAATTTTGGGGCAAAACATTTGTCCTTGCAAAAAAACTTCACCTGTTTCAGTATTTTTTAAGCAACTAATTTCCAAGGTGACATAAAAAATGAAGAAAGTTTGAATATTCAAAGCTCACTAACTCGGGAAGTAATGATCACAATTCAAAAATTCAAACACATCTGTAAAGCCCATCGATTGCTCTTTCATTTGAGATACCACGCGATGGGTATTACTGGGGGCGCAGGGGTAAACGTCAAAAGTGTGAATCATAGGTCAAACCGTTTCCCCCTTGACATATAATCGAGTCGAATGTCGATAATCAGCAGTGGTTGTCTACATGCACCAACAGTATCAGTGAAAGACCGTAATATATGCAAACTAATTGGAATTCGAACATTTACCGGTGATTATCAACAATAACAAAAGGACAGGAGAGAATGTTGACAAAAACGTAGTAGTCGTAATAAACATAAAACTTTATTCCTTTAAGACAAAACAATAATAAAAAATATTTAAAATTAAAGAAATCTTTGTAAAATAAAAAAGTATATTCATCCTTTTAAAAATTAAAACGGTAACCGGTTAAAGTAAAAATAAACATTAGACATGTGTTCCATAAACTTCCGTGACATTTACTGTTGCAAAGAATACCAACATTTTTACAACTACATTTCCCAGTTGAGCATTTACAGCTTGTGAATCCTTGTCTTCCAGTTCTAGAAAGAGCAGTTGATGTTTGTCGCAGTGAAATTTCCTCGTTTGAAACGTCATCTAGTGACAGCAGATTTTCTTTGCAAATGGAAAATTGATTTCTAGTATACAGTTGTTTTAGTGTTCCTAATTTAGTACCCAATTTATAAAATTCATTTTCACTTACATCGATAACTACGGCCAATACATATATTTCGGGGATCAGCACGGCCACGATCAACGTCTGGAATCTTACTGTATTTCCAATGTGTGCGGGGGGATATCGTTTATTAGATGTGCATAACATTTTTTCCGCCTGACGTTGCAAGTTTTCTTTTGCCTGTGTTCTTTTCATCAAAGTATTCTCTTTTCTTGTATTTAAGATTTCAATATTGGGATTCTCTTCCTGAATATCATTTTCTCTGGATGTGCCGATCCTTCTGTCCGAAGGTAACCTTGTTTCTAATTGGAAAACACTATTTTGATGGGAGCAATTGTCAGGTTCTTCAACGCTGCTAATAATTGCTTCAAGCTGTTCTTCAGTTTCAATGCCGTCAAGTTGAGCTCGAGGGAGAGAAAACGTTAATAATCCCCGTTTTGCAATACTTCCAAACATGGCTTCGTATGGCGTCTGTTGAATACCTTCATGAAATGAGCGAACCTAACCAATGCTAATCCAACTATAAATTTTAAAAACTGACTTTTTGAAATTCAATAATTTCAATTTACGTAGCGAACCCAACCCATATAACAACAACCTCTTTCCATCCTTTTACCACTCCTTTTTCGTAAAAAATAATTGGTCACCTTATTTATTGGTAATTATATTAACTTTTTCTAGTTCTGAAACTTTTGTAAAACTTCACTGGTCATCCCGGTTCCCCTCCCGTATATTTTCTTATGAAGAGGAGCGCATTATAGTTGGTAGCCCACAGACCCCAAATATCTTAGGACGGCCCTGAGCTATCGAATTGTTCTGAATCAACTAACGTCTTCAATTGGTCATTAGAACGTCGTTAAAACGTCTTCTTCATCTTCAAGGCTCTCGTTGCCAGCAGGGAATTTAATCCCCAGTAACCACCATTGCCTTCCTTAACAGTACCCACACAAAAATCATAGTTAATTACGAATAGTTTCTGCTGCTTTGCTACCAATTTTGAACGCATATAAAAAATTGCTCTTATTTGATTCTTTTCCATCTTTAGTTCAACAGACAAAATGTAAGCAAAAAATTTTACATTAAAATTATATTAACATGAGCATGATAAAAATACACATTCATTGAAAAAATTAAGTTTGGAATTCAGAATACAAAAAGCGCTGTTACTTTCCCACTAACCTAAAACATAGTATAATATCGATGATATTAATTAGTTAATGATATTATTGTACAGCCATTATTCTTAGCTATTTGAGTAATTAGAGTTATTAGATGGTGGAAGCTTTGTGGCCTTATAGAATTAAATGCAACAAGTTGATGTTTTTTGATGATGTAGCAAAGTTATTGGTATGACACAACCTGTATATATGTAAGTAAGTAAGTTTACCATAAACACTAAAAGTTAACTTGTTGTTCTTTTTTGTGTTAGTGAGGTCCAAAAAGTCAATACTTAACAATCTAGTGCAGGCGTAGGTAACCTGCGGCTCCGAGCCGCATGTGGCTTTTTGAATATTTAATTGCATAATACACTTAAAACATATTTAAAAACTTCATTTCAAAGATGCCAAAAACAAATTTTTATGAACAAACTGTACAACTTTTTCTTAAAAAACCGATCTTTTGAATTTCATTTACGGAGCGAACCCAACCTATACATCAAACTACCTTCTGAATTTCAATTACGGAGCGAACCCAACCTATACATCAAACTACCTTCTGAATTTCAATTACGGAGCGAACCCAACCTATACATCAAACTACCTTCTGAATTTCAAATACGGAGCGAACCCAACCCATACAGGAATTACAAAAAATATTATTTGCTAGCAGAAAATGTAACCGGTTTGTTCTCCGGCTCTGAAATTTTTTGTTAGAAAGTGTAATTTAAAAATGGCTCTTCAATAGGCAAAGGTGGCCGACCCCTGATCTAGTGTCTGAAAACTTCTGGAGTTGATGCGCAATATCCCAACATGCCAGGATGTTGTCTAGATAAAAGTACCAATTTCTTTGCCGCGTTCAAAGTTATAATTTTTTGGGTAATATTTACGAACACTCAGTAAATTCCATGTTACAACTAAACTACAAAGAATCAGACAACCACAGACAAAAGAAGATATATGATTAGTAGATGGAATTAAAATTTACAGTCAATAACTTCTTCAATTCCGTAATATTAATAACAAATAAGGACTGTCAGCTTTCCATACATCACCTGTTTCGTGAAATCATGCTTCATCAGTAAAATCGCCATTTTCTGATAAACGTTGATAAATTTAATTAAAGGAGAACATTCTTCACGCACATTAAGTATCTTTACTAAGTGAGTGAGAAATAAATATAATTTAAATATATTTTTTTAAACATGCTCATTAGCTTCAAAATGATTGTAAATATAAAAAAAAATAAGCTCTTCACCTATTTTAATCCATAGAACAAAGGCGAATAAAGATTCTTTTTTCTGTGGACTTTGAAAGATCTTTTTATCAAGAGTATTATTTTTCTCTTTTTTATAGCATGGTATTTATTCGATTAATCGAGAAAATTTTTAAAAAAATACTCTCAAAATGTCTTAGGGCTTGCTGCAACTACAGAATTTTTATTTGTAAAAAAAAAAAAGAAAAGTAGATAATGAAGAAAACAAAATATTTTTATTTAATAGTGAACAAATGCTTCCTTAAAATCTCTTCATAATAGGTATTATTAAAAGTTAGGCAATATGCGAATTGTTGAATTTTAACCTATTGGTAAGGAACATTAATTAATTTATTATCAATATCATCATCATAATTTGTTCTGTTACAGTTGCCTGAAGATAGTCTTTAGCCGAAACCGGTAGTAACAAATAGAATGTATACTACGAGGATGTATAATTCTTTTCCTTCTACCCCTGTATTTTAATTATAATTTCTGTGCAAACTAAATTATGTAATAAATTAGAAACATGAGAGAAACACACATTTAATAATTTTCAGAACAATCATTACTTTCCACTTAGAATAATAAAGTTTAAGCTGCCTATTTTGTGCTGCGACTACTTCTTAGTAAATTATGGCTAACTAAATCGATCAAATGTTACTTTATCTTCACACTTATTAAAATCAATTGAAAATTATAACAATTTCTTCACGGGAATGTTTGCTTTTGTTATGTAACTACCAACACTTTTGGAATGTTGAATGATGATTTTTTCTACGTACAAGAAATTTATTTAATAGTTCATTTTCATTGTATCCATAACGCCATAATTATTTGACCGAATAAAATTGTGTTTCAAAATATTTAATTTGTAGCGTAAGTTTCAAAAACTGTAACCATAGATGATACTGATGTGAGTGTACACGGATCGTATAAGGAACGTGATAACCCTGATAACATGTCTTACAAACATTTATAAGAACTCTTTATAGTTTTGTCGAATTCCATATATTTTTATATTAAGTGATAAATATTGCTAGGATCATTTGTGAACTTTGTTCACGTTTAATTGACGATGCGTGTACGATAGTTACCTTAAAATATCGTCACATTCAAGTTTATTAATGACAATATGAACGCTTTTTAAAACATTTTTAGAAGGTTTTGGTCATAACATGAGCCAACATCTTATTTTTAATGTCTTATCGCCAATAATGACAATGAAATAAATATGTTTCTTCCTATGGGGCAAATTATTTTAAGATGCAAGTGAATTTTAAGACAGTAAATATTCAGTGTGTAAGTAAGTGGAGTTGGCATCTGGTTAGATAATTGCTTCCTTAATTCAAGGTAAAATTTTTGTAGTTTACAACAAAATCGTTTTTCAAACATATTTGTGCGTTTTTCACTGAGGTAGGTATGACATTGATGAAAATGAATTGCGGAAATTCAAGTTGACGTTAATTATGGTATTAATCGAGTGCTGTTGCGTACTTAATCAACACAGGAAATGAAATTAATAGATGCCAACTAAAGGCGCTTCATAAATGTAGGACTAAATAATGAATTCCACGACGATTTGATATATTTAAATTGAGGCAACGTACCCGTAAAATTACCGTAATACAGGTAATAGGAGGAGCGTTTAGCAGAAGATATGATTGCTAATGATTGAGAGGATTTTTCAAAACTGACACAAATTACCGATGAATTGAACCGATGTATATGGGCACGTGTATAAAAGTTGAATGTGATGGTCTATTTGAATGTTTTGTGTGTCTGTTAGACATGTAAAGTTTCTGAACAATAATTTAAATTTAACTGATTCTGCAATTGGTTCTTGATGTTAGGTTTAAGGTGTATTTTTAAATAAATCAAATTTTAAATAACTTTATTTAAATAAATTTAATACATACTGCTGTGTTATTTCACGATAGAAATAATTAAATTTAATAATAATTAAGTGAAATATTATTAATTACTTAAAAAATTAACATATAGTACAGTTAATTTTATTTTAATTAAGAAATGTCATGAAATATTTTTATTAAGTTATGGTACATAATTGTTTTATATTAAAATAATAAGAAAATTGTGAATGATGACAACTTGTTGGGGGAATGCACTCCGAAGTATGTTGGGTTACAGTTGATGTTGAAAATTTTCAAATTTGATTTGTTCATTATGTCTGAAACCGAAAATGCACATTAGTTAATTTGGCTGCATAACTGAATAGTACGAGAGCTTGGTTCATGTGCTCCTTTTAACGCCGAAAATTGTAATTACATTTTTCACCAACGAAGGAGCTCATGACCAAAATTTCTTGCTTAAATAGTTATTGTCAACATTTTCGCATATATAAGCCCGAACTCGACTTAAACTCGTCAGCCTGATTGTGGCTGACCTCCTGAAAAGGACCAAACCAGGAAGACCCTGTGATAGTGGTGAATTTAAATATGGTGTTCGGAATGTGGTCCCAAATATTAAATTGACGTGTTGTGTGGTGAAGAACAAGGTTGTTGTTGGTATGTCGTTTATAAGTTATTTTGACATTTATAACTTGAAATTATAACCAAGTCATGTTATACGAATTTATTTGCATTTCAATTAAATATTCTTGTATTTTGAATCAAATTAAACATAAAATGATTGTATAAGAATACAGGAAAGATTGTTTCTTGTGTTTATTAATATTAAATTAATTTAACTAACATGTTTACCAATCATTGTACCCTCACGGTCGCATGTGGTATATCGATATTAACCTAAAACCCACACTTTAGATAAATCAATTTGTATATTTAATTTGTAATTAGTATATTGTAATGATTGAGTTTAAATACTCACTTTGGTTTATTTTGATGTTTAATTAATATTTTGTAAATTAATAACATTGATTGTTATTTTCTGATACACGTATCGATATTTTAACGGACACGATTGTTTGTTAATGCCCCTTGTGGCGACGTAAAACTATTTAGGTGGTTGACGTTTTTTTTTTAAATGTTCTGTTGTAGTTACGACTTATAACTCCGCATTGGTGAATATATAATAAGTTACTCTTGGAAAGAAATAAAAGGAAATGAATAAAACAGTTGAAACTATTTTGGAAAATTCACACAAAAGATCTTCGATGAAAAATTGTACGATAAAAAATTGAACGTTATACAGGGAGGTGCATAAAAAACGGACAGAGCTGTAGTATCGTTATTAGTCATCCGATTTTCAAAATTCAAAAATCGCATTGAAGTGTTCAAAGCCCGCTATAAACTGGCAGTAAATAATATGTTTTATTTTGAAGCGCCTCTGAACGACGGTTGTCAACTTTTTTTTTAAATGGCAACATATATTTTTTTTCTTTTTTTCGAATTCTACATTTTTTTCTGAACACAGCGATATAATAAAATCATATTTTGCACGAACCGTAGCCGTAAAAATCAATTAAAATGTGATCACAGTGAAACGCAATTAAGTAAGCCATGAAACAAATTATCCAGATAGAAATCTTCCTAGCTTTCAAAAATATGAAATATGAAATGCAAAATCTTCTCTTGATCTATTCAAAAAAAAAAAATACAAACATTTATTCTTCGTTCTCTGTCGTTATTCTCTAATGCTTGGATTTTACAAGTACATGTATGGCTTGTACTTATGTTTCTTCAGAATTGCAAGGACGGTTTTTCTCGATGGCCCAAAATTTTGCGCAATTTTAGCTAAAGACGTATTGGGGGTTTCTTCCACATTTAGCAAAACATTCATTTCTAATTCTTCATCTAATATTCGCACTAGAACTTTTGGTTTCTTGAATGCACCAAATTGTCGCAAATTAGCTTCTAATCTGCAAAATTTTTGAAAGCTAGGAAGATTTCTATCTGGATAACTTGTTTCATGGCTTACTTAATTGCGTTTCACTGTGATCACATTTTATTTGATTTTTACGGCTACGGTTCGTGCAAAATATGATTTTATTATATCGCTGTGTTCAGAAAAAAAAGTAGAATTCGAAAAAAAAGAAAAAAAAGATATGTTGCCATTAAAAAAAAAAAAAGTTGACAATCGTTGTTCAGAGGCGCTTCAAAATAAAACATATTATTTACTGCCAGTTTATAGCGGGCTTTGAACAATTCAATGCGGTTTTTGAAATTTGAAAATCAGATTACTAATAACGATACTACAGCTCTGTCCGTTTTTTATGCACCTCCCTGTATATGTTGATTTTAATTCATTAGCTTTAACTCTCCACTTTTTGCCAACATTTTGTATAGGTTCATTTCACGCTGATGCAGATCTCAGCATAAAGGACATATTGTATAAGCAAAACTTTTTGCCTAGTGGCGCAGTGGTTAAAAAAAATTTTTTTTTCCTTTGTAGGTACTGGACTTTGTTACAAATCCAAAAGTTCAAAATATCTTATCATTAGTAATAAATAAATCATCACGAAAATAATGATGATAACGACCGAGATTTCAATAAGGAAAAAAAAATTAAACCGACAGCCAATAATGCAACCAGATAATAACTTATTTCTCGGCAGAAAAGTTCGCGTAACGAAAGAGTACGGCATGTCTTAAGAGCGATACTCGTTTGTTGCGAACAGATGACATTCGCAATGCGAATCAAAGAGTGCGCTGGCCACAGCCGCCCTTGTTTTTGCAGCGATCCAGTGTGTGAAAACAATGGCACATCGCCGGGACCGCATTCTGCCTTTGAAGAGCCGACCCAGGTATGCTATGCTCGGCTTGCCGCAACTATTCGTTGCAGTACAGACGTACGTCGTATGTTTTTATAATCGCGAAAGGTTAACGTTTCATAGGTTACCATTACACACACTCGTAATACCTAACATTTTCTTATCTAATTGTCGACGGATCCAGTTATCCGTGGCAGAAAGACGGACAGGCACAGATTAAAAAAAAAAATAAATAAATAAAAATTATGAGAAAATCGAAGGAATGTCGGAAAAATCTGATAAAAGTAAACGAACCGCCATTTGTATGAAATGTTTCGTATTCCGGGTGTTTGTTCCAAACGAGACGTTCAATTTCAACTATCTATAAAGAGCATATAGCAAGCCTGCTTTAGATTCAACAAACCAGAAAAATCAAGTGTAGCCAGGCATATTTTGGAAACAGGACACATTAATTTAATAAAAGTTGTCCAAAAACCTAGAGAATTAGATGGTTACGAAAATATTTTTATACATAAGAATAGAAGTAATTTACTCACCTCTGACAATGGACCGATACCACAGTCCAGCTTATATGAATTCTTAAATTGAATTTTCTCGTTTAGGTTTTCTCCGACTGCGACCGTTTCATTACGTAGTTTTTATGTATTATAAATAGATGTATTTTTTTACTAAGTGTCAGTGTTAACCCACTGGTGATCTGGTGAAGAGCATATGTTCTACCTTAGACACTAATTTAACACTCTTTCCTTTTTAGCTTTTCTACTGAGGATGGCAACTTAGTTTGCGAAATACGTATTTAGAATTTTTGTAAATTTTATTGTAGTAAGAATTTTTGTTTTTTGTACATTACTTACTGGTTTTGTCGTTATTATGTGTTGAGTATTTTCTGCATTTAAAATGTAAGTAACAAAAAATTATCAATGTTTATAAGAGGTACGTTTCTATGGTAACGAACAAACACTGATTCTTCTCTAATATCAGTGGTATTCAAAAAGTGAGCGTTAATTTTTTAAGAATTTTAAATTGATGCAACTTACTTGTTATTGATCTTTGGTGAAAAGTTTTCTAAGAAAAAATATTTATTTTGATCTTATATTACTACCCTTTCAATCTCCTCTGTAGGTTATAAATCACCCTGTATATATTTACTGCAAAAAAAGATTTATACAAAATGTTTTACCGTAAAGCTTATATCAATTGCAAGATTATTAAATTAAATAAAATTGCAAAATCATATACAGATTACTCGAGCATTTGCGGAAGTCATGCGGAAGCTTTTACTTACAGGATGACGTTGAGGCTGTTTTAAACAAATGAAGAATTATATTTTGAAGACCATTTGTCAATGCAATTTTTTTTAGCGATTTTTGAAAATAACTGAAATTGTACCTACATATTTTCAAAGTAGACTGTGTATTTATTTTAAAAAATGCCATTATAATTTGAAAAGTTAACGCTTACATTAATAAAAATAATTTTTTCTTTTTTCTTTTCTTGAGCGTGCAACCAATTAAAACGCAAGTTGTGCAATAAAATATATTTATTGCACAACTTGCGTTTTAATTGGTTGCACGCTCAAGAAAAGAAAAAAAAAAAAGATAAGTATTCTATCATCCACGAATTTGACACTAATAATAAAAATAATGGAGTCAAACTTGGGACTTGCCTCCGTGCCTCCGCCTTGGACATGTTCATAATAATCTTCAGTTTTTTTTTTGGCATTTAGAAGTTTTTTTCAACAAACAAATTTGGCAGGCGATAGGAATTCTAAAATTGCTTGATAGAAAACAAAGTTACCAGTATAGAAATTCTACCATCGTGCTGATAGACAAAATCAACATTTTTCTTTTACCGTCTTGCAGAAATTACGGTGACATATCGACTTGTATTTTTCAAATACAAGTCGGTGTATTACTGTAATTTCTGCTAGAGGATAAAAGAAAATTATTGATTTTGTCTACCAGCACGATGGCAGAGTTTCTGCATTGGGAACTTTGTTTTCTATCAAATTATCTATCTAGAAAACTGTGTAAATAAAATGTAATTCGTGCATCATAAGAAGAGACAAATTTCGTCACAGAGTATTGGACAATGGTTCCGGGAAACTTCTAAAAGTCTTTTTCTCAGCAAAACATCATTCCCTTCAACATACCCTTTTAGAACGTATATGAACATATCAAACTATCAAGATACGTTTGTGCTAAAAGACTCGATTTTCAAGCAATCCCCGTTGCAAAATAAATAAAAGTTTAGTCGAAAAATTAAATAACATTTTAGTCGAAAACTTTGTTATAAATTATACAGTATATCCCCGGATGGACCTAACTATACTTGTAAACTTTCGCATTTTAGGAAGAACAGTCATTTTTCATAAAACTTTTTACTCCATCTAGCAAATCCTCAGCCACTATCAAAATTTCGAAATAACATGCAGGTTGGTTAGAAAACGAGACAACGTGAAATTTGGTTAAGAATAAAGTACCTTTTATTTGAAAGGAATGTATAAGTATTACTGGGAAAAGATGTTTGAAATTTCAATAGAAGCTCACATATCTAATCTGAACGTTGCATCTCAAAGTTGATTTTTTTATCTTTATTAAGATAAATAAGTAATAGGTATAAATTTTGCCAACGTGGTTATCGCAGTTGTCTAATGAAAACAAATGTAACTGAAAATTTACTGAAATCACTGATTTCATGTCAACTTATTGTTAGTCCATGTTTGAATTATGTTGTCTCTAGAGCAAAGAATTTATTTAGTGAAATGCTACGGTATCGGTGAAGTATCATATCGCTATGCAATTGAACTTTTTAATAGGAAATATCCAGGAGTATATGTTTCTGTAAATTGTGTTCGAGAATTAGTAAGGAAATTTGATAGAACAGGCAGTGTAACAGATTTGAAGAAGCAAAAGCACATTCATGAACAAAATGATGCCGCTACATTGATCGCTCTTGATTCTGTAAGAACTTTTCCAAAGAAATCGTTACGACAAAGGCAAAGAGATCTTTCTTTCAGTAAAAGCCACTTACAGAGAATTCTATCAGAAAATAAAATTCATCCTTACAAACCGGTGAGACTGCATAAACTTGAAAGAGGCGACGATAAACTTCGTTTAGAATTTTGTTTGTTGATGGGAGAACGGATTATGATGGACAGATATTTTTACAGAAACATTGTTTTCTCGGAGGAAGCAACATTCACAACAAATGGAGTCATTAGCAGCCAAAATTGTAGGTATTGGTAGAAAGAAAATACAAATTTTCAAATAATAACAAATAGCCAGCGATACAAAAAGTTAATATTTGGTGTGCCGTAATGTACAATAAAATTATTGGTCCTTTTTTTCAACGGAACTGTCAATCAGAATACATACATAGAAATGTTGGAAAACTTCAGGCGTTTCATTTTCAACAGGACGGTTGTCCTGCTTATAGAGCAATTCGAGTTAGGGAGTGGTTAAATAGACATTTTCCTAATAAATGGATTGGACAGTTCGGTCCTATTAGATGGCCTCCTCGCCCTCCAGACATTAGTCCATTAGACTTTTTTTAATGGGGATATCTTAAGCAGAAAGTTTACGCGTATGATTTGCAGGATGATGAAAATATTTTAGCACAGAAAATTACAGAAGCTGTTGCAGACATAAATGGATTCATCTAGTGTTCGAAAAGTTTAGAGCAGTCGTTGAAAAATGTGTAACACTAGGAGGGCAACATTGTAAATATTATGTAATTAATAACCATGTTATTTCGAAATGTTGATAGTGGCTGAGGACTTGCTAGATGGAGCAAAACTTTTTATGAAGAATGACTGTTCTTCCTAAAATGCCAAATAAGGAAGTTTACAAGTATAGTTAGGTCCATCCGGGGACATACTGTATATGTATGCACACTATGTACATTTCATTTTAATTTAATAAAGGTGTTTTTCCCTGAATTTTATTTTTTTTTCGTATATTAAGTAGGGCCCCGGGCCACCGCTAAGGTAAGAGGCGCCTTGTTGCAAATTAAATTTAACGCCCTAATTTCAATAAATCATATAGCTGTTCTTAATAGTTTGGGTTCGCTCCGTAATTGAAATACAAAAGTCATTTTTTTTTAATTGAGCTGGGTTCGCTCCGTAATTGATATTCAAAAAATCTCAAACATTAAATATCAATTTATAGTTGAAGTAAATTAATAATTTTGTAGAAATTTTTTTAAAACTATGAAACTTTACATCAAATTGAAATTTTATATAAAATTTTTTTATAAATCCATAATTTATTATTGTATATAATAATAATAATAATAATAATAATAATATTTTATATTAATTATTAAAGTTACAGAAAATGTACTTTGCAAGGATAAATATGCAATTATGTCGCTACCACCCTTAAAAATTCATAATATGTCTCATAGTTTTGGGCTTCTAGAAATTTCCTTATTGCACGAGAAAGGCGAAATTATTCAGTAATATTTTAAATAATGATTCCTACGACTTATAAACAAAACAAAGCTATCCATAATAATATAGCTATTTCGTTATTTGAACATGCTACATGACTAAACAATTTTAAGATGACGTGACTTTGATATTGAAACCATTTTCATGCACGATGTCCATTGATTTACTCAGGTAAAGAATTACTGAAATAGGTATATGAAAACTACACTGAGGGTACATACAGTACACGTATTTCAATAAAAGAATCTTATTTCTCCATCGTTCGGATAAGTTTCAATTTTATTGAAATTATATTTCATCTTAACAATTAAGTATTACAAAACAGGTGCATAAATGATGTTTCGAAATTAAAATAATGCTCGTCCATTAATTAAACGGTGGACCATGGAAATAAACAACTTTTATATTAAGTGTAAGCTGTGGATCAAATCCAATTTCTTCATAAATGTTCAGATGCGTTTTTCTTAAATTGAATAGCAATTACATAAAATTACTTTTTAAAGACAGCATATCATTAAAACTTAAAACTTGTCTGTTTTAAAATGAAACTTATTTTAAAGTAAATAAACATTAATGACTAACAGACTTTACGACTGATTTCCTTCACCTTTGCAGTTATTTCACAATTGAAGCGTCACGTATCGTGAAATAAGAAAAGATTTTTCGACAATAGAAAAGTAAAGGACAATTGAATCACCGTTTCCTCTAGCAATTTCAAACTGACGCCCTATATTTCTGGTATCATGATAAACAATATAATATTTTTTCAATAACTGTTATTATTAATGCACAAAAAATTATTTTAATACCTTTGTTATGTGTAATTAACTTCTGAGCGTAACTATTTTGTAACAGTCACGAAATCCGTAGAGCATGAAAGTATTTTAATACACATAATACAAACGTAAGTGTGGTTATCCTAAACTTCATTGGATAATATGATACACAGGCGTCGTGACTGTAACGTAGTGCAGATAGAAATTACATTAATTGGCATTCGTTTATTCCCCTATTTACACTACGATTCAAAACAGGTGGCTCTGTACCGTAGCACAGACCACTATTTTTTAATGTTTCTTCGCTACTACCGACTTTACAAATAGTTTCAAACTAGTTATTACAATTTCACTAACGTTTTTACTGTTTATACTACATGTTCTATATTCGACAAATTTTTATATTTTTTCCCACAAAATTTAATTCCAAATTCGCTGGAAACAGAGAAGCATGATGATAATTTTGCTATATTGCTGTTGAAAAAACCTTTTATTTTAAATGCGACGAAAACTTATTGCTAATAAATTGTTTATAATTTTCTTTTAAAAATAAAATTAAAAAAAAAATAAAAATCGTGTCTTTAAATAGATAATGTTGTGCTTATACGATAATAAACGTTACTGCACTATATTTTAACCAAATGAAAACCTAATATCATAACTCAAAATAGTATGAGTTTTTCTAAAATTATTTTTTGTTAAAATTATATTAAATATAACCATTGTATACCCAAATATATTATCTATAGAATCTGCAATTTTTTTATTCAAAACGTGATTTGATTTGTTAAAAATGAATATTATTATATGAAAATAAATGCATAATGGGAATTATTATTATGCAGCTTTCCACTTCGTGATATTTTCCTGAATTGTTGTAATTTATAGCTATATAACAATCTATCTAAAATTAATATCTTAATATCCTTTAAAATTGTTATACTTTTTAAAATCACAAAAAAATAGTGTAAGAAATATCCACACTGAAAATTCAGTAGAATTGTATACATGAACATAAATGTTTGTCTATCGATGATATGAATAAAAAAAATTGAGGAACCGTCAAAAATGAATTAAACTTAAAAATTAAAATTTAAAAATAATGTTTACAAACGCTCATGCAAATTAAAAATAAACTAAACTAAAAAGTAATAAAAATATAAAATACATATTAGTGAACATTTTCATTATGTATGTATGAGCAATATGTATCCATTTATTATTTAAGGGAAACATTTACTACCAAGGGTTGCATTATTTTTTATATACGCGCTTTAAAAAAAATTGATTAATTATACGTCTGTAAGCATCTGCCATCTTTTGACGGCTAGTCGTAGCTTCATTGGAGTCGCTTCCATTATCGATAAGTCAGTTTTCTGAGAACTAATTCGATCATAATCGTTGGATAATTGATTAAAATTACAGCAATTTTCGGTAAGTTTAATTATACGATTCGCGCTATCGGTGGCTATTATATCATATTTAAGCGCTGGGGAAATTTAGATATGTCAATCACGCTGTCGATGACGTCGTTCTTTTGTCCGCGCGCGACCATTAAATTATTAAGCCATTAGCACGTAATTTATTCGCTTTTATGACTGTTATCTGTTGGCGGGTAATTGAAGAGCTCTTAACTCAATTAGCTTAATGATTGTTTATTTCGGTTGTTTTTTTATTGTGCTATGCCGACGGTTTAGAAATCATAGGAATAGTTTAGAATTTATTAACTGTTAATCAATTGGAGATGCTGCAAGATGGCTTATTGTAACAAACACTTATCAATTATCAACCTAAAGTGCTATGGAAATTGCAGCAATTAATTCCAACTCACAATTTTATTTCAAACGTATGCTTGAATATCGCGCAAATGTTTCTTCTTATTTAATTATTCTCGTGCAATTGGCAACGGGCGGGCATTTTATTTATATTGTAAAAGTTTTCAGGATTATGATTTTCATAATTTCTGACATTCTTTATGAAGAACAAAAAAAAATATTATGAAAATGTGCCTTTGGTACCTTTGGTAGGTTAAGTTAAAGTTAAACTAATGATGTCTTTGAGAAATCTGATATAAACACAACTTCAACTTATTTCATATTTAAAAAGTAATGTCGTTCAAAACCAAACAGATTTTAATGACTGACACAGTTGATTATAATTTTGTTGTTGAAATTCGTGGATTTTTATAAATCGCTGTAAGTTAGGGGTAAAACATTCTGCATTAAATGGTATTTACGTGTCGAAAAAAGTACGTGGTGAGCTAATTTCTCCAATCCATAATGAATTTTGCTCCATAATTCTTTTTTAAATATTTTGCAAATGGTACAGTTACCGATTTTTCAAAATAACACTTGATCTGGGCACTAGTGTAGAATAAGACCAATTTGCAAACAGGAAGATAGGTCTGATATGTACAATTACGGACCAATTTCTAATTTTAATAATTTCGTTAAAATTCTTGAGCGAATCTTATATTACGTTATTTTTTACAATATTTAATTGAGGATATCTTTAATGCAGCATAATAGAATAATAGTTAATAAACTTCACCTTTGGATTGAGCTCTAACTATCCCATCGATTATGTTACGTTTGGGCAATAGAGTCAATTATGTTATTTCTAATGGTTTCATATTTAGTGAATTTATCATCATTATTCTATTCATTATCAATCTGTTCAATTTATTAACATTAACCTCTTCTGAACTAGCGTATGCAGATATAAAAATGTATACTCTTAACAATGATGCACCGGATACAAATCATTTGTTAACCAATATTGATACAGTGTGGCGTTAATGTCATGATAGCAAGTTTTCTTTTTGCTCTTTTCCTTTGTCATTTTGCACTAAAAAATTAAAAAAAAAACGAAGTAAATACTTGCTGAACTGTTGCTAGAACTCTCGGCTTTTTATTCGGAATTTGAAGTATTTCGCAGACCTAAGTATCATTAATTGTGAATAACTAGTCATAGTACTGAATGGAGATAAGGGAGAGTAAATAGAAAAAAATGTATTTTGGACAAATGAATTAATTAAAAAAACTGTTGAAGAATTTCTAGAAAAAGAAATGAAAATAAAGACAGATATAATGCATCAAATAAATAGAAAAGGGAAACCAAAAATTATTGTAGCAACAGTGGTAAATTAGGACAAGAAACTGGAAATAATAGCAGTTAAAACACTGAAATATACACACAGCACTTGATATGACAATGAAAGAGAGAAAAGGATTCGAAACAAATTTCAGACACAAAAAAGGAAATAGAAATAACTACATAGAGACAGTTTTTCTCGATTTTCTATAAGGTTTTGAAAATATATAGATATGGAAAAAATATTGAAGCAGAATTTGTTTGATTTTAATACAAGTGTCTGAAATATCTATTAGATATACAGAGTCCTGCATTTGAGCTCCGTTCTTCGATTTCTCATTTCTTGGAGATTTCGACCAAAGTCATTGTTTAACTAAGATAAATGAGCATTGCAGGAAATTATTTTTGAATATACAGGTGTCCCCATTTTTTTTAAATAGGACACCTGTATAACTGTTTGCATAGTTCGAAGTGCTTTGAGCGTAGCTATTGATATCTAACTTTTTTTTGAATTTGATTCATGCGTTCCGCCACAATTAGTGATTACTTCAAAAAAATTAATTTTACGTACTAACTTTTAAGAAACCGCTGCGCCTACAAATGTTACATTTAAGAGTGATTATTTGGCATGTCTTTTAGCAAGGGTTGACGGATGCTTCAGACAAAGTTTTGTGTCATTACAATATACAGGTGTTTAATTCATTACGACATTACGAGAAATTCATCATCATTTTTCTCATTTTTTTCAAATGGATCACCCTTTTCTACATGAATATTTTTAAAACTCAATTCTGAAGGTTTTTCATACAACGACCATATTGCTCTCTGTTACATATACCAATAACATATAGATTAATTATTAAGTCACTTATTTTACATATTTAAATATTGTTGCCACTAATCTTCATCCCT